>CM059210.1:21351345-21608845 GCA_030347435.1 Clarias fuscus
TGTTTTCGTTAGGATTATTATTTAGGGCCCAAGCACTGAGTGCGCAGGGCCCTATTGTTTTCGTTAGGATTATTATTTTTTTTTTTTTTAATTATTTTTTTTTTAATTTTTTTTTTCCACACTTTTGGTACTTTTGGGGTCCTTAACATACTCAAAAACTCATCAAAATTTGCATCCAGATTGGAATCCGCGGCCATCAGGTCCTCAGTGGGGCTCGGCCCGGGGAGTCGCACACGCCCGTCACAGCGCCCCCTAGAAAATCGTGCCTCATAGCTCAGAGACACTTGCACGCACACTCAGAAAACTCCGTGTACATTTAGATCTCATCAAGCTGAACAAGTTTTGCAATGCATGTCATCAGGGCTAATCAACAGGAAGTGAGTTATTTTGAGGTCTTTGCAAAACGCACCCAATGGAATTTGAAATACTCCTCCTAGGAAATTTACAGAATTTCCACCAAACCAGGCAAATATGATCTAAACAAGTTGCCGATGCAAAATTGCAGAGATCTTTTTGATACCTCGAACGGTTCGGCCGTGGCGACGCTTTAAAATTATGGCGAATAAAATGAAACAGGAAGTGGCTAATAACTTCTGTGTACATTACGTTATGCATATGAAACTTTACAGGTGTGTTAAGAGTAGGAAGATGATCACATCAAATGACAATCATGAGTCTATGTCATAGCGCCACCAACTGGCAGCAGGAAGTGTGTCACTTTTGGAAATCACTAATATTTTGGCCTTTACTTTCACCTGATTTGGTTCAAAATCAGTCAGAATAATGAAAAGACATGGATGATTTGAGACCATGAAGGATTTTTTTATAATTTGAATCGTCTTGTTATGGCGACGATTTATCTAGAGAAAAAACCTAAAATGAAGTGCAAAAAAATAAATCTTCTCATATCGTACGAGTGGAAAGACCTACGGTTCCAAACTTTTACGGCTATACACTGAAACTGATTATGAGTAAGGCCTGAGAGCCTGGAGACCGGGTGTGGCTCAGGGCCTGGACAGCGCCCCCTGGAACTTTGTAAAAAATTTAGCTGCATAATTCATATCCACTTTCACATATATGCATGAGACCCAGTAGAAATTTAGATCTCATTGAGATGAACAACTTGCATATCCCATACTGGAATCCGCTGAACAGGAAGTCAGTTATTTGGCGTTGATTGAAAAACGCACCCATTGGAATGTGATATACTACTCTTACAGGATTCATAGGTTTTTGACCAAACAGGGTCTAATATAATCTCAAGACATTGAGGATCTAATATTGTGAAGGGCTGGTTGATATCTCAAACGGGTCGGCCGTGGCGAGCCCTTAAACCTACGGCGAATAACAGGAAACAGGAAGTGGCTAATAACTTCTGTATAAATTGAGTGACATTCATCAAACCTCAGCAGTAGGTTAAGAGAAGAGTCCTGCTCACAGTGACATGGGTCCCGTGAGTCTCAGTCATAGCGCCACCAACTGGCAGCAGAAAGTGTCTACTTTCAGAAATTAAATTCTTTTGTGGCTAATTTTCAGCAAATTGGCTTCAAAATCAGGCACAATAATTGGAAGACACGGCTGATGTGACACTGTAAAGGACTTTTTGATACGTTGAATAGTATTGCTATGGCAACATATCATTTTGAGCAAATATAAGATACTTATATCCACCAAGTGGAAAATCATAATGTGCCCAAACATTTTAGGTAGAAAGAACAACTGCTTCTGAGTAGATTTCTTGAGTTTCATGTTTTTGTGATGCTCACACAGCTCCCAACAATTTTTACAGTATATTTATCAGCTTTGGCCTGAACTGTCTCCACTCAGTCCTGCAGTAATAAAATATGTCCAGTAGATGGCAGTAATAGGCAGGTATTCTGCAGTCAGGTCTTTCCCCTTCTCCTTTACTATGGCTTCATGTTTACAATTTAAACATATGCAGAAATGATCAAAAATATACAATAGAAACATTTAAATTGCCCACTGTACAACATACACACACACACACACACACACACACACACACACATTATATGTGACATCACATTCAGGAACATCCTTAACCTTACACCGATAATTTATTTATAACACACATCACCAATATTAACACACAGACTCACACACCATACACACACACACACACACACACACACACACACACACACACCATATACACAAACTCGCACAAACACAAGCACATTTACTCGTCACACACATACTGACACATCTACATGTCACACACCTCTCTCACTCACTCTCACACACACACACACACACACACACACACACACACACACACACACACACACACTCATTATATTCAGTGACACAGACAGTGACATCACATTCAGGAACATCCTTAAACTTACACCGATAAATTATTCATAACACACATCACCAATATTAACACACAGACTCACACACCATACACACACACACACACACACACCATATACACAAACTCACACAAGCACATTTACTCGTCACACACAGACTGACACATCTACATGTCACACACCTCTCTCCCTGACTCTCTCTCACACACACACACACACACACACACACACACACACATCACATCACATCACTGTCACACACCTCTCTCCCTCACTCTCACACACACATCACACATTTTGATATCTCAAACGGGTCAGCCGTGATAATGTCTTAAACTTACACCCAACAATTATTAATCACACACAAATCACTAATATTTGAACACACCATACACACAAACATGCACAAACACAAGCACACATCACTAATGTTAACACACTAAATAAACACACACACAGAAACACACACACACACACACACACAAAAAAACACCTCTCACACACACGCACACACATGCATGCACACACAAACAAATACACTCGTACAATACACAAATGAGCACCTACATACTCACACATTATAACATCACAAATTATAACACTCACACACTCACATCTCTGTCTCACACACCCTCACGCAGAAACACACACATCCACTAACAAGTCACATGTCTTCGACATACTAACACACACATCACTAATGTTAACACACAGACTCACACACCACACACACACAAACACGCAAAAACACATTTACTCATCAGAGACAGACTGACACATTAACTAGTCACACACACACACACACACACACACACACACACACACACATATTTAGGGCCCAAACTGATATTAGCCCAGTATGATGTGTGACGTTCGGTGTGCAAGTTCCGCGGTGCAACCGGGTGCCAATGACTTTTTCGAGGTTTTGACACACTCGAATAACACGCAGGTTGTGCGGTGCGCCCGGGGTGGGGACCGCGCCCGTTGCTTGGGCCCGTCATCGTTGCTTGCAACTTTAATTTTTTTTTAATTTTTTTTTTTTATTATTTTTCTTTCAATCATCCGGGCACTTTCGGGCCTCTTAACATACTCAAAAACTCACCAAAATTTGCAGACAGATTGGAATCTGCGGCCAACAGGTCCTCAGTGGGGCTCGGCCCGGGGCGTCGCACACGCCCCGCACAGCGCCCCCTACAGAGTCTTGCCTTATAGCTCAGACACACTTGCACGTATACTTATAAAACTCGGTGAACATTTAGATCTCATCAAACTGAACAAGTTTCGCGCTGCATGTCATCAGGACTAATCAACAGGAAGTGAGTTATTTTGAGTTGTTTGCAAAACGCACGCAATGGAATTTGAAATACTCCTCCTAGGAACTTTTTACAATTCGCACCAAACCAGCTAAATATGATCTAAACAAGTTGCCGATGCAAAATTGCAGAGATCTTTTTGATACCTCGAACGGTTCGGCCGTGGCGACGCTTTGAAATTAAGGCGAATAAAATGAAACAGGAAGTGGCTAATAACTTCTGTGTACATTAAGTTAGGCACATGAAACTTTACAGGTATGTTAAGAGCAGGAAGCTGATCACATCATATGACAACCATGAGTCTATGTCATAGCGCCACCAAGTGGCAGCAGGAAGTGTGTCACTTTTGGAAATCAGTAATATTTTGTCCTTTACTTTCACCTGATTTGGTTCAAAATCAGTCAGAATAATGAAAAGACATGGGTCATTTGAAATCATGAAGGATTTTTTTTCTAATTTGAATCGTGTTGCTATGGTGACGATTTAACTCAAGAAAAAATCGAAGACAACTATTCTTCTCATATCTTACGAGTGGAAAGATCTACGGGTCCCAAATTGTATGGGTGTAGACTCTCACTGATTGTGAGGAAGCCCTGAGAGCCTGGAGCCCGGGCGTGGCACAGGGCCTGTACAGCGCCCCCTGGAACTTTGTAAAGTTTCAGCTGCATAACTCATATCCACTTTCACATATATGAATGAGACCCAGTATAAATTTAGATCTCATTGAGATGAACAACTTGCATACCCCATGTCATGGAATCCGCTGAACAGGAAGTCAGTTATTTGGCGTTGTTTGAAAAACGCACCCATTGGAATGTGATCTACTACTCTTACAGGATTAATAGGTTTTTGACCAAACAGGGTCTAATATAATCTCAAGACATTGAGGATCTAATATTGTGAAGGGCTGGTTGATATCTTAAACGGGTCGGCCGTGGCGAGCCCTTAAACCTACGGCGAATAACAGGAAACAGGAAGTGGCTAATAACTTCTGTATAAATTGAGTGACGTTCATCAAACCTCAGCAGTAGGTTAAGAGAAGAAACCTGCTCACAGTGACATGGGTCCCGTGAGTCTCAGTCATAGCGCCACCAACTGGCAGCAGAAAGTGTCTACTTTTAGAAATTAAATTCTTTTGTGACTAATTTTCAGCAAATTGGCTTCAAAATCAGGCACAATAATTGGAAGACACGGCTGATGTCACACTGTAAAGGACTTTTTGATACGTTGAATAGTGTTGCTATGGCAACATATAATTTTGAGCAAATATAAGATACTTATATCCACCAAGTGGAAAGTCCTAATGTGCCCAAACATTTTAGGTAGAAGGAACAACTGCTTCTGAGTAGATTTCTTGAGTTTCATGTTTTTGTGATGCTCACACAGCTCCCAACAATTTTTACAGTATATTTATCAGCCTTGGTCTGAACTGTGTCCACTGACTCCTGCAGTAATAAAATATGTCCAGTAGATGGCAGTAGTAGGCAGGTATTCTGCAGTCAGGTCTTTCCCCTTTTCCTTTACTATGCCTTCATGTTTACTATTTCAACATATGCAGAAATGATAAAAAATAAACAATACAAACATTTAAATTGCCCACTGTACAACATACACACACACATTATATGTGACATCACATTCAGGAACATCCTTAAACTTACACCGATAAATTATTTATCACACACATCACTAATGTTCACACACAGACTCACACACCATACACACAAACATCTACAAACAAACACACACACACACACCATATACACAAACTCACACAAGCACATTTACTCGTCACACACAGACTGACACATCTACATGTCACACACCTCTCTCCCTCACTCTCTCTCTCTCTCTCTCTCACACACACACACACACACACACACACACACACACACACACACACACACACACACACACAGGACAAGCCAAAGACTGATCCAGCATCAGCATCAAATAAAACCCATTGCGTGTCATACTCAAACTTGACCTCACATCACATCACTGTCACACACCTCTCTCCCTCACTCTCACACACACATCACACATTTTGATATCTCAAACGTATCAGCCGTGATAATGTCTTAAACTTACACCCAACAATTATTAATAACACACACATCACTAATATTAACACACAGATGCAGACACCATACACACAAACATGCACAAACACAAGCACACATCACTAATGTTAACACACTAAATAAACACACACACAAACACAAAGATATCTCACACACATGCATGCACACACACAAACAAGTACACTCGTACATCACACACATGCACACACATTATAACATCACAAATTGTAACACTCACACACTCACATCTCTGTCTCACACACCCTCACGCAGAAACACACACACCCATTAACAAGTCACATATCTTAAACATACTAACACACACTACTGTTAACACAGACTTACACACCACACACACACACTCATTATATTCAGTGACACAGACAGTGACATCACATTCAGGAACATCCTTAAACTTACACCGATAAATTATTCATAACACACATCACCAATATTAACACACAGACTCACACACCATACACACACACACACACACACACACACACACACACACACACCATATACACAAACTCACACAAGCACATTTACTCGTCACACACAGACTGACACATCTACATGTCACACACCTCTCTCCCTCACTCTCTCTCACACACACACATCACATCACATCACTGTCACACACCTCTCTCCCTCACTCTCACACACACATCACACATTTTGATATCTCAAACGGGTCAGCCGTGATAATGTCTTAAACTTACACCCAACAATTATTAATCACACACAAATCACTAATATTTGAACACACCATACACACAAACATGCACAAACACAAGCACACATCCCTAATGTTAACACACTAAATAAACACACACACAGAAACACACACACACACACACACACACACACACACAAAAAAACACCTCTCACACACACGCACACACATGCATGCACACACAAACAAATACACTCGTACAATACACAAATGAGCACCTACATACTCACACATTATAACATCACAAATTATAACACTCACACACTCACATCTCTGTCTCACACACCCTCACGCAGAAACACACACATCCACTAACAAGTCACATGTCTTAGACATACTAACACACCCATCACTAATGTTAACACACAGACTCACACACCACACACACACAAACACGCAAAAACACATTTACTCATCAGAGACAGACTGACACATTAACTAGTCACACACACACACACACACACACACACACACACACACACACACACACACACAAATATTTAGGGCCCAAACTGATATTAGCCCAGTATGATGTGTGACGTTCGGTCTGCAAGTTCCGCGGTGCAACCGGGTGCCAATGACTTTTTCGAGGTTTTGACACACTCGAATAACACGCAGGTTGTGCGGTGCGCCCGGGGTGGGGACCGCGCCCGTTGCTTGGGCCCGTCATCGTTGCTTGCAACTTTAATTAGGGCCCAAGCACTGAGTGCGCAGGGCCCTATTGTTTTCGTTAGGATTATTTTTTTTTTTTTTTTATTTTTATTTTTATTTTTTTTTCCACACTTTTGGTACTTTTGGGGTCCTTAACATACTCAAAAACTCATCAAAATTTGCATCCAGATTGGAATCCGCGGCCATCAGGTCCTCAGTGGGGCTCGGCCCGGGGAGTCGCACACGCCCGTCACAGCGCCCCCTAGAAAATCGTGCCTCATAGCTCAGAGACACTTGCACGCACACTCAGAAAACTCCGTGTACATTTAGATCTCATCAAGCTGAACAAGTTTTGCAATGCATGTCATCAGGGCTAATCAACAGGAAGTGAGTTATTTTGAGGTCTTTGCAAAACGCACCCAATGGAATTTGAAATACTCCTCCTAGGAAATTTACAGAATTTCCACCAAACCAGGCAAATATGATCTAAACAAGTTGCCGATGCAAAATTGCAGAGATCTTTTTGATACCTCGAACGGTTCGGCCGTGGCGACGCTTTAAAATTATGGCGAATAAAATGAAACAGGAAGTGGCTAATAACTTCTGTGTACATTACGTTATGCATATGAAACTTTACAGGTGTGTTAAGAGTAGGAAGATGATCACATCAAATGACAATCATGAGTCTATGTCATAGCGCCACCAACTGGCAGCAGGAAGTGTGTCACTTTTGGAAATCACTAATATTTTGGCCTTTACTTTCACCTGATTTGGTTCAAAATCAGTCAGAATAATGAAAAGACATGGATGATTTGAGACCATGAAGGATTTTTTTATAATTTGAATCGTCTTGTTATGGCGACGATTTATCTAGAGAAAAAACCTAAAATGAAGTGCAAAAAAATAAATCTTCTCATATCGTACGAGTGGAAAGACCTACGGTTCCAAACTTTTACGGCTATACACTGAAACTGATTATGAGTAAGGCCTGAGAGCCTGGAGACCGGGCGTGGCTCAGGGCCTGGACAGCGCCCCCTGGAACTTTGTAAAAAATTTAGCTGCATAATTCATATCCACTTTCACATATATGCATGAGACCCAGTAGAAATTTAGATCTCATTGAGATGAACAACTTGCATATCCCATACTGGAATCCGCTGAACAGGAAGTCAGTTATTTGGCGTTGATTGAAAAACGCACCCATTGGAATGTGATATACTACTCTTACAGGATTCATAGGTTTTTGACCAAACAGGGTCTAATATAATCTCAAGACATTGAGGATCTAATATTGTGAAGGGCTGGTTGATATCTCAAACGGGTCGGCCGTGGCGAGCCCTTAAACCTACGGCGAATAACAGGAAACAGGAAGTGGCTAATAACTTCTGTATAAATTGAGTGACGTTCATCAAACCTCAGCAGTAGGTTAAGAGAAGAAACCTGCTCACAGTGACATGGGTCCCGTGAGTCTCAGTCATAGCGCCACCAACTGGCAGCAGAAAGTGTCTACTTTCAGAAATTAAATTCTTTTGTGGCTAATTTTCAGCAAATTGGCTTCAAAATCAGGCACAATAATTGGAAGACACGGCTGATGTCACACTGTAAAGGACTTTTTGATACGTTGAATAGTATTGCTATGGCAACATATCATTTTGAGCAAATATAAGATACTTATATCCACCAAGTGGAAAATCATAATGTGCCCAAACATTTTAGGTAGAAAGAACAACTGCTTCTGAGTAGATTTCTTGAGTTTCATGTTTTTGTGATGCTCACACAGCTCCCAACAATTTTTACAGTATATTTATCAGCTTTGGCCTGAACTGTCTCCACTCAGTCCTGCAGTAATAAAATATGTCCAGTAGATGGCAGTAATAGGCAGGTATTCTGCAGTCAGGTCTTTCCCCTTCTCCTTTACTATGGCTTCATGTTTACAATTTAAACATATGCAGAAATGATCAAAAATATACAATAGAAACATTTAAATTGCCCACTGTACAACATACACACACACACACACACACACACACACACACACACACACACACACACATTATATGTGACATCACATTCAGGAACATCCTTAAACTTACACCGATAAATTATTCATAACACACATCACCAATATTAACACACAGACTCACACACCATACACACACACACACACACACACCATATACACAAACTCACACAAGCACATTTACTCGTCACACACAGACTGACACATCTACATGTCACACACCTCTCTCCCTGACTCTCTCTCACACACACACACACACACACACACACACACACATCACATCACATCACTGTCACACACCTCTCTCCCTCACTCTCACACACACATCACACATTTTGATATCTCAAACGGGTCAGCCGTGATAATGTCTTAAACTTACACCCAACAATTATTAACAACACACATCACTAATATTAACACACAGATGCAGACACCATACTCACAAACATGCACAAACACAAGCACACATCACTAATGTTAACACACTAAATAAACACACACACAGAAACACACACACACACACACACACACACACACACACACAAAAAAAAAACACCTCTCACACACACGCACACACATGCATGCACACACAAACAAATACACTCGTACAATACACAAATGAGCACCTACATAAACACACATTATAACATCACAAATTATAACACTCACACACTCACATCTCTGTCTCACACACCCTCACGCAGAAACACACACATCCACTAACAAGTCACATGTCTTAGACATACTAACACACACATCACTAATGTTAACACACAGACTCACACACCACACACACACAAACACGCAAAAACACATTTACTCATCAGAGACAGACTGACACATTAACTAGTCACACACACACACAAACACACACACACACACACACACACACATATTTAGGGCCCAAACTGATATTAGCCCAGTATGATGTGTGACGTTCGGTGTGCAAGTTCCGCGGTGCAACCGGGTGCCAATGACTTTTTCGAGGTTTTGACACACTCGAATAACACGCAGGTTGTGCGGTGCGCCCGGGGTGGGGACCGCGCCCGTTGCTTGGGCCCGTCATCGTTGCTTGCAACTTTAATTATTTATTTATTTTTTTTAAATTATTTTTCTTTCAATCATCCGGGTACTTTCGGGCCTCTTAACATACTCAAAAACTCACCAAAATTTGCACACAGATTGGAATCTGCGGCCAACAGGTCCTCAGTGGGGCTCGGCCCGGGGCGTCGCACACGCCCCGCACAGCGCCCCCTAGAGAGTCTTGCCTTATAGCTCAGACACACTTGCACGTATACTTATAAAACTCGGTGAACATTTAGATCTCATCAAACGGAACAAGTTTCGCGCTGCATGTCATCAGGTCTAATCAACAGGAAGTGAGTTATTTTGAGTTGTTTGCAAAACGCACCCAATGGAATGTGATAAACTCCTCCTAGGAAATTTTTACAATTCGCACCAAACCAGCTAAATATGATCTAAACAAGTTGCCGATGCAAAATTGCAGAGATCTTTTTGATACCTCGAACGGTTCGGCCGTGGCGACGCTTTAAAATTATGGCGAATAAAATGAAACAGGAAGTGGCTAATAACTTCTGTGTACATTAAGTTAGGCACATGAAACTTTACAGGTATGTTAAGAGTAGGAAGCTGATCACATCATATGACAACCATGAGTCTATGTCATAGCGCCACCAAGTGGCAGCAGGAAGTGTGTCACTTTTGGAAATCAGTAATATTTTGTCCTTTACTTTCACCTGATTTGGTTCAAAATCAGTCAGAATAAAAGACATGGGTCATTTGAAATCATGAAGGATTTTTTTCTAATTTGAATCGTGTTGCTATGGTGACGATTTAACTCAAGAAAAAATCGAAGAAAATTCTTCTTCTCATATCTTACGAGTGGAAAGACCTACGGTTCCAAAATTTTATGGGTGTAGACTGTCACTGATTGTGAGGAAGCCCTGAGAGCCTGGAGCCCAGGCGTGCCACAGGGCCTGTACAGCGCCCCCTGGAACTTTGTAAAGTTTAAGCTGCATAACTCATATCCACTTTCACATATATGAATGAGACCCAGTATAAATTTAGATCTCATTGAGGTGAACAACTTGCATACCCCATGTCATGGAATCCGCTGAACAGGAAGTCGGTTATTTTGCGTTGTTTGAAAAACGCACCCATTGGAATGTGATATACTACTCTTACAGGATTCATATGTTTTTGACCAAACAGGGTCTAATATAATCTCAAGACATTGAGGATCTAATATTGTGAACGGCTGGTTGATATCTTAAACGGGTCGGCCGTGGCGAGCCCTTAAACCTACGGCGAATAACAGGAAACAGGAAGTGGCTAATAACTTCTGTATAAATTGAGTGACATTCATCAAACCTCAGCAGTAGGTTAAGAGAAGAGTCCTGCTCACAGTGACATGGGTCCCGTGAGTCTCAGTCATAGCGCCACCAACTGGCAGCAGAAAGTGTCTACTTTCAGAAATTAAATTCTTTTATGGCTAATTTTCAGCAAATTGGCTTCAAAATCAGGCACAATAATTGGAACACACGGCTGATGTCACACTGTAAAGGACTTTTTGATACGTTGAATAGTGTTGATATGGCAACATATCATTTGGAGCAAACATAAGATACTTATATCCACCAAGTGGAAAGTCCTAATGTGCCCAAACATTTTATGTAGAAAGAACAACTGCTTCTGAGTAGATTTCTTGAGTTTCATGTTTTTGTGATGCTCACACAGCTCCCAACATTTTTTTACAGTATATTTATCAGTCTTGGCCTGAACTGTGTCCACTCACTCCTGCAGTAATAAAATATGTCCAGTAGATGGCAGTAGTAGGCAGGTATTCTGCAGTCAGCTCTTTCCTCTTCTCCTTTACTATGGCTTCATGTTTACAATTTAAACATATGCAGAAATGATAAAAAATAAACAATACAAACATTTAAATTGCCCACTGTACAACATACACACACACACACACACACACACATTATATGTGACATCACATCCAGGAACATCCTTAAACTTACACCGATAAATTATTTATAACACACATCACCAATATTAACACACAGACTCACACCCCATACACACACATACACATCACATCACATCACTGTCACACACCTCTCTCCCTCACTCTCACACACACATCACACATTTTGATATCTCAAACGGGTCAGCCGTGATAATGTCTTAAACTTACACCCAACAATTATTAATAACACACACATCACTAATATTAACACACAGACTCACACACCATACACACACACACACACACACGCACATAAATATTCATATACATGCACAGTAGAGACATTAGAGATTAGATGCTGAGTCCCATTTGCCATCAGTGGACATTCTTATAATCTCTTTCATGAGAAACATACTGTCACGTCTGTCCTTTTGCCATTCCCCTATAAGTTGCCTTCAAAATCAGGCACAATAATTGGAAGACATGGCTGATGTTAAACTGTAAAGGACTTTTTGCTGCGCTGAAAAGTGTTGCTATGGCAAGGTAAAAAATTAAGGAAAACTTTGATACTCATATCCAACAAGTGGAAAGTCCTAATGTCTCCAAACATTTTACATAGAAGGAACTACTGGTTCTGAGTACATTTCTTGAGTTTCTCGATTTTGTTATGCTCATACGCCTCCCAACAATATTTTATGTTTATTAACTCATTGTTTTAAAAAAGTGTATAAACTAACTCCTGCAGTACTAAACTATGGCCACTAGATGGAGGTATCACACCACACATCCCACACACACGAAGAGACGCACACAGACACACGTGACCTCCCCCTCCCTCACAGATTTGAGTTTTGGTGAAGCGGACTGACACAAACGCTGCCGCTGAATAGTTGTTTATGGACTGTTTAATTGTTTACAAATCGCCCTTTGGATCAAGTTTTGTGCGTGAATGCAACAGTAAGTGTGAAGTCTTTAACTATATTAACAATGGACATTTTATCTGTTCCGGTAACAAGTTATTATGCCCGTGAGGTCGCGATATATATATATTTACATGTGTGTGTGTGTGTGTGTGTGTGTGTGTGTGTGTGTGTGTATTCTTAGTAAGTATGCCTAGAATCAATATGTTATTGTGACTGTCACTATTATCTTTTGCTGTTGTTATTTCGTGTTATAAACACACACACATTTGAAACACGGCCCGTAGCTTTAAGGGCCACGGCGAATAACAGGAAACAGGAAGTGGCTAATAACTTCTGTCTAAATTGAGTGACATTCATCAAACCTCAGCAGTAGGTTAAGAGAAGAGTCCTGCTCACAGTGACATGGGTCCCGTGAGTCTCAGTCATAGCGCCAACAACTGGCAGCAGAAAGTGTCTACTTTTAGAAATTAAATTCTTTTGTGGCTAATTTTCAGCTAATTGGCTTCAAAATCAGGCACAATAATTGGAAGACACGGCTGACGTCACACTGTAAAGGACTTTTTGATACGTTGAATAGTGTTGATATGGCAACATATCATTTGGAGCAAACATAAGATACTTATATCCACCAAGTGGAAAGTCCTAATGTTCCCAAACATTTTAGGTAGAAAGAACAACTGCTTCTGAGTAGATTTCTTCAGTTTCATGTTTTTGTGATGCTCACACAGCTCCCAACCATTTTTTACAGTATATTTATCAGCCTTGGCCTGAACTGTCTCCACTGACTCCGGCAGTAATAAAATATGTCCAGTAGATGGCAGTAGTAGGCAGGTATTCTGCAGTCAGGTCTTTCCTCTTCTCCTTTACTATGGCTTCATGTTTACTATTTAAACATATGCAGAAATTATAAAAAATGAACAATACAAACATTTAAATTGCCCACTGTACAACATACACACACACATTATATGTGACATCACATTCAGGAACATCCTTAAACTTACACCGATAAATTATTTATAACACACATCACTAATGTTAACACACAGACTCACACACCATTAATCCACAAACACACACACACACTCCATATACACAAACACGCACAAATACAAGCACATTTACTCATCACACACAGACTGACACATCTACATGTCACACACCTCTCTCCCTCACTCTCACACACACACATCACATCACATCACACATTTTGATATCTCAAACGGGTCAGCCGTGATAATGTCTTAAACTTACACCGAACAATTATTAATCACACACAAATCACTAATATTTGAACACACCATACACACAAACATGCACAAACACAAGCACACATCACTAATGTTAACACACTAAAGAAACACACACACACCTACACAAACACAAACATATCTCACACACATGCATGCACACACAAACAAATACACTCGTACATAACACAAATGAGCACCTACATACACACACATTATAACATCACAAATTATAACACTCACACACTCACATCTCTGTCTCACACACCCTCACGCAGAAACACACACATCCACTAACAAGTCACATGTCTTAGACATACTAACACACACATCACTAATGTTAACACACAGACTCACACACCACACACACACAAACACGCAAAAACACATTTACTCATCAGAGACAGACTGACACATTAACTAGTCTCACACACACACACACACACACACACAAATATTTAGGGCTCAAACTGATATTAGCCCAGTATAGTGTGTGACGTTCTGTGTGCAAGTCCCGCGTTGCAACCGGGTGCCGATGACTTTTTCGAGGTTTTGACACACTCGAATAACACGCAGGTTGTGCGGTGCGCCCGGGGTGGGGACCGCGCCCCTTGCTTGGGCCCGTCATCGTTGCTTGCAACTATATTTAGGGCCCAAGCACTGAGTGCGCAGGGCCCTATTGTTTTCGTTAGGATTATTCTTTTTTTTCTTTTTTTTTTTTTAATTATTTTTCTTTCAATCATCCGGGCACTTTCGGGCCTCTTAACATACTCAAAAACTCACCAAAATTTGCACACAGATTGGAATCTGCGGCCAACAGGGCGTCAGTGGGGCTCGGCCCGGGGCGTCGCACACGCCCCGCACAGCGCCCCCTATAGAGTCTTGCCTTATAGCTCAGACACACTTGCACGTATACTTATAAAACTCGGTGAACATTTAGATCTCATCAAACTGAACAAGTTTCGCGCTGCATGTCATCAGGTCTAATCAACAGGAAGTGAGTTATTTTGAGTTGTTTGCAAAACGCACCCAATGGAATGTGATAAACTCCTCCTAGGAAATTTTTACAATTCGCACCAAACCAGCTAAATATGATCTAAACAAGTTGCTGATGCAAAATTGCAGAGATCTTTTTGATACCTCGAACGGTTCGGCCGTGGCGACGCTTTAAAATTATGGCGAATAAAATGAAACAGGAAGTGGCTAATAACGTCTGTGTACATTAAGTTATGCACATGAAACTTTACAGTTATGTTAAGAGTAGGAAGCTGATCACATCATATGACAATCATGAGTCTATGTCATAGCGCCACCAAGTGGCAGCAGGAAGTGTGTCACTTTTGGAAATCAGTAATATTTTGTCCTTTACTTTCACCTGATTTGGTTCAAAATCAGTCAGAATAATGAAAAGACATGGGTCATTTGAAATCATGAAGGATTTTTTTCTAATTTGAATCGTGTTGCTATGGTGACGATTTAACTCAAGAAAAAATCGAAGAAAATTATTCTTCTCATATCTTACGAGTGGAAAGACCTACGGTTCCAAAATTGTATGGGTGTAGACTCTCACTGATTGTGAGGAAGCCCTGAGAGCCTGGAGCCCGGGCGTGCCACAAGGCCTGTACAGCGCCCCCTGGAACTTTGTAAAGTTTAAACTGCATAACTCATATCCACTTTCACATATATGAATGAGACCCAGTATAAATTTAGATCTCATTGAGGTGAACAACTTGCATACCCCATGTCATGGAATCCGCTGAACAGGAAGTCGGTTATTTTGCGTTGTTTGAAAAACGCACTCATTGGAATGTGATATACTACTCTTACAGTATTAATAGGTTTTTGACCAAACAGGGTCTAATATAATCTCAAGACATTGAGGATCTAATATTGTGAAGGGCTGGTTGATATCTTAAACGGGTCGGCCGTGGCGAGCCCTTAAACCTACGGCGAATAACAGGAAACAGGAAGTGGCTAATAACTTCTGTATAAATTGTGTGACGTTCATCAAACCTCAGCAGTAGGTTAAGAGAAGAGCCCTGCTCACAGTGACATGGGTCCCGTGAGTCTCAGTCATAGCGCCACCAACTGGCAACAGAAAGTGTCTACTTTTAGAAATTAAATTCTTTTGGGGCTAATTTTCAGCTAATTGGTTTCAAAATCAGGCACAATAATTGGAAGACATGGCTGATGTCACACTGTAAAGGACTTTTTGCTATGTTAAATAGTGTTGCTATGGCAAGGTAAAATTTTAAGGAAAACTAGGATACTCATATCCAACAAGTGGAAAGTCCTAATGTCTCCAAACATTTTACATAGAAGGAACTACTGGTTCTGAGTAAATTTCTTGAGTTTCACGATTTTGTTATGCTCATACGCCTCCCAAAAATATTTTATGTTTATTAACTCATTGTTTTAAAAAAGTGTATAAACTAACTCCTGCAGTACTAAAC
The DNA here is from genome assembly GCA_030347435.1 of Clarias fuscus. NCBI lineage: Eukaryota > Metazoa > Chordata > Actinopteri > Siluriformes > Clariidae > Clarias > Clarias fuscus. The sequence continues at coordinate 21,368,107 of CM059210.1, forward strand.
TATGGCCACTAGATGGAGGTATCACACCACACATCCCACACACACAAAGAGACACAGACACACGTGACCTCCCCCTCCCTCACAGATTTGAGTTTTGGTGAAGCGGACTGACACAAACGCTGCCGCTGATATAGTTGTTTATGGACTGTTTAATTGTTTACAAATCGCCCTTTGGACCAAGTTTTGTGCGTGAATGCAACAGTAAGTGTGAAGTCTTTAACTATATTAACAATGGACATTTTATCTGTTCCGGTAACAAGTTATTATATATATATATATATATATATATATATATATATTTACATGTGTGTGTGTGTGTGTATTAGTATGTATGCCTAGAATCAATATGTTATTGTGACTGTCACTATTATCTTTTGCTGTTGTTATTTCGTGTTATAAACACACACACATTTGAAACACGGCCCGTAGCTTTAAGGGCCACGGCGAATAACAGGAAACAGGAAGTGGCTAATAACTTCTGTCTAAATTGTGTGACGTTCATCAAACCTCAGCGGTAGGTTAAGAGAAGAGTCCTGCTCACAGTGACATGGGCCCCGTGAGTCTCAGTCATAGCGCCACCAACTGGCAGCAGAAAGTGTCTACTTTTAGAAATTAAATTCTTTTGTGGCTAATTTTCAGCAAATTGGCTTCAAAATCAGGCACAATAATTGGAAGACACGGCTGATGTCACACTGTAAAAGACGTTTTGATATGTTGAATAGTGTTGCTATGGCAACATATCATTTTGAGCAAATATAAGATACTTATATCCACCAAGTGGAAAGTCCTAAAGTTCCCAAACATTTTATGTAGAAAGAACAACTGGTTCTGAGTAGATTCCTTGAGTTTCATGTTTTTGTGACGCTCATACAGCTCCCAACATTTTTTTAAAGTATATTTATCATCCTTGTCCTGAACTTTCTGTACTGACTCCTGCAGTAATAAAATACGTCCAGTAGATGGCAGTAGTAGGCAGGTATTCTGCAGTCAGGTCTTTCCCGTTCTCCTTTACTATGGCTTCATGTTTACAATTTAAATATATGCAGAAATCATAAAAAATAAACAATACAAACATTTAAATTGCCCACTGTACAACATTCAGTCTGGTGGACAAGCGCGGCGATATACACACCAGACCACACATTCTAAACACACACACACACACACACACACACCCCATACAAACACAAACACTCTACACATCGGTCATGTATACATCCCGACAAATACACAATATGAACACACTAACTATCCTACATGCACACACACACACACACACACATCACAAGCACACGTCACTAATGTTACCTGACTACTAATGTCTTAAACTTACACAACGAAAAATGATTAATAACACACACATCACTAATGTCATCACACTACATTAAAAAAGAAAAGAAAAGAATGATCCTTAGGAAAACAAGAGGGTCCTGCGAATCTATAGCACACATCTCTCACGACACACACACACACTCATCATATTCAGTGACACGGACAGTGACATCACATTCTGGAACATCCTTAAACTTACACCGAAACATTATTTATAACACACATCACTAATGTTAACACACAGACTCGCACACCATACACACAAACATCCACACACACACACACACACACACACACACACACACACACACACACACACACACCATATACACAAACTCGCACACAAACAAGCACATTTACTCGTCACACACAGACTGATACATCTACATGTCACACACCTCTCTCCCTCACACACACTAAACCTCACACATCACATCACATCACATCACATCACATCACATCACATCACATCACATCACATCACATCACACATTTTGATATCTCAGACGGGTCAGCCGTGATAATGTTTTAAACTTACACCCAACAATTATTAATAACGCACACATCACTAATATTAACACACAGATGCAGACACCATACACACAAACATGCACAAACACAAGCACACATCACTAATGTTAACACACTAAATAAACACACACAAACACAAACATGTCTCACACACATGCATGCACACACACAAATACACTCATACATCACACCTACATACACACACATTATAACATCATAAATTATAACACTCACATGCTCACATCTTTGTCTCACACACCCTCACGCAGAAACACACGCATCCACTAACAAGTCACATGTCTTAGACATACTAACACACACATCACTAATGTTAACCCACAGACTCACACACCACACACACACACACACACACGCACACACACACACAAACACATTTACTCATCAGACACAGACTGACACATTCACTTGTCTCACACACACACTCAAATATTTAGGGCCCAAACTGATATTAGCCCAGTATAGTGTGTGACGTCTGCAAGTTCTGCGGTGCAACCGGGTGCCGATGACTTTTTCGAGGTTTTGACACACTCGAATAACACACAGGTTGTGCGGTGCGCCCGGGGTGGGGACCGCGCCCTTGCTTGGGCCCGTCATCGTTGCTTGCAACTATATTATCTATTTATTATTATTTTAGTAGATTGCCTGTTAGAAATACCCCAAGTGAAATTAATCTGCTGTTATAACTACTGCAGAGATAATTAATCAGCGGTAATTTTCACTACTACTACTAATGATAATAATCCTGAATGGAGAAAGCGCAGTCAAAGAAGACTCATCATTGAGAAGAAAGTGAAGAATAAATACATATCAGTATTTAATGTTTGAGCTCGACACGTTTATGAGCTCTGTCGCTTGTTATCAATTGGGCGCATAGGTTAGGGTTAGAGAGAGAACGCATGTTTGGCTTCAGTAGACACACAATACTTCAGATTGAAACACGACTGCCCCTTACAGGTAATGAACGGCATTTTCACAGCTTCCCGCGAGCTGCCGGGGAAGTGCGCAAGATCCCTTTTCAAGAAACGTGCGTTCTTAATAGCCAGATCTGTACTGCTCAAAAAAATAGTTAGTCCCAGTTTGACTTGAACACCTCTCATAAGTGTATGCAATTTCAAGTCAAACTAAGTGTTCCCTTTATTATTTTGAGCAGTATATTTTACATTGCTGTTTAATTAAGCAAAAGTACATTTTATTCGATTAATCGATTACATTTTTGGTAGAATTCTCGATTACTAAAATATTCGATAGCTACAGCCCTACTTTAATGTTCATAGCAACGTATAATAAGAATAATAAATTCACAGCACTACTACTACTAATAATGAAAGGAATATTAATAATAATAATATGGAATAATACTAAAGAAGGAGAGAAGAAAATCAAGAATAAATACATATCAGTATTTACAATTTGAGCTTGACACGTTATGAGCTCTGTTGCTTACGGTCAATAGGCATCTAAGGGAGATGAACACATTATCTGCTTCAGTAGACACGCAGTACTTGAGATTGAAACACGACTGCCCCCTACAGATAATGTACGTCATGTGCCTGAAAACTGCTGTTGCAGTTTGTGAGATCCATTTCTTTGAGATGCACATTCTTAATGGCCACATCTATACCTGAGGTGCTAGTCAGCAGAATGGGCCAGCTTCATCTGCCAGCACAAAGGTGGTCAGCTGCATACAACAAATACATATGACATTTAATACAATAAAATGTATGAAAGGATGTTTGGAAGCAGTGATTTAATTATGTGCACTTTGCCTACAATGAAGGCAGTTGCCAGATAGAGCTTTTTGCCTCCTAAATAAGAGGAGAGTGATATCCCAAAAAAGCCAACCAGTTATAATCTAGAGCATTGACTGACAGAACATATTGATTAATAAAATGACTGAATACTCATCTGTATGTTGGGCATAATGTATAGGAGTGAACAAATATTACTTTAGTATTAAATGCATGCATGTTATAGTCAATAAATTATAGGCTCTCTGTAGTATATTTTCCAGTTCAGCGTTATGAAAGTAATTAATGCTTAAATGTTACTTTATTACAAAAATTTCTACCTAAATTTTTTATTCTGAGTGTGTACTGTAAGGTTATGGTAGCGTTCAGTTGTCAGAGTTAAGTGTCTCGAAGGTCATTTAAAAAATATAATTATAACACTCAATGATAAACTATTTGGTCGTTTTCTTGTTTTCAGGAGCGTGCTGGGAACAGTCCCTTCTGCCATAATGCTTTGAATCTTAAGTACAAGCTGGACAATGAATTTGAGCTCGTATTTGTGGTAAGTTATTTATTACCTGAAAAGTTTTGTTTAGAGCTCAACAATTATTCTAAGTATATGGTCAGTCTGTTTACAATTTTGTCTCTTCTTAACATTTCCCATTATGTCCTTATTTCCCCTATTTTAGGTTGGTTTTCAGAAAATTCTGACACTAACGTATGTGGACAAATTAATAGATGATGTCCAGCTTCACTTCAGAGATCGTTATAAAAATGAGCTGGAACAGCAGGATGCCCTGAAGTTCTTGACGAGTTGTTTTGAATTTGATGATGACTTTCACAGGCTTTTGCGGTAAGCTGTCATTTGATGATTAAAAATGGCACAGATCTTTTTTTTTTTTTTTGGTTATATTTTCTGTATTTTAAGAACTGTGATTATGAAGTTTTAAAAACTATATAAAATTAATCTCCTCAATAGGTCAATAAATAAGTAAATAAAAAAATATACTGTAAATAAAATAAGTAGGCAGCACGGTGGTGTAGAGATTAGCACTGTGGCCTCGCACCTCCAGGATATGTAACTTTGAACTGTGTTCATATGGTGTTGTAGCCCAGCATCCTATGTTTTATGTTTTTTAGGTGTTGAAATGCTTTTCTGCTTAAATTTAATTGTGAATTTAAATAACTGTATCCTTCCTAGCAGCATAAACCAACAAAGCATTTCCTTTCACAGAAAACAAAAATGTCACTCATTTCATGTTACTTGCTTTTACATTCTGTGTACACTTTCAAGAAGTCATGACTAAATGGCAGATCATTGAGCTTTTTTCCTTGAGGTGGACATGGCTAAATGCATCACTTAACAAAGACAATCAACGCAATAATTTACTGTTGTAATAAACAGAAACAAAAGCTCGACAGAGCATGACTTGCTTTCACAAAAAGTAAACTGTGAAAACCAAACTTATAGAGATGAATAGACAGATCAATACATGTTTATTCTTCCCACTAGAAGTTTAAAGTAAGTTTCTCATATGTTCTGAAACTGTGGATCTGATAATACTATTGTATTATTAAGTGCCGTTATGAAACAAATCACTGGTTGTTAGAGCAAACAAATCCGCAGCAGTCTGAGGCAAGACCATGTAAAATATCTGAAATGAGCCCCCCCAGCCTGAAAGATGTGATGTTAATCTGGTTGAAATTTGCTAGTTTAAAAGATTTAGGCATGTAGATTTAGGCCGTTGCTAAGAGTAACAGATTTTTTTAAAAATGTGTGTGTCGTGAGAGAGGTGCGGGTGTGTGTGTCGTGAGAGAGGTGCGGGTGTGTGTGTCGTGAGAGAGGTGCGGGTGTGTGTGTCGGGAGAGAGGTGTGTGTGTGTCGGGAGAGAGGTGTGTGTGTGTGTCGGGAGAGAGGTGTGTGTGTGTGTCGGGAGAGAGGTGTGTGTGTGTGTGTGTGTGTGTGTGTGTGTGTGTGTCGGGAGAGAGGTGTGTGTGTGTGTCGGGAGAGAGGTGTGTGTGTGTGTGTCGGGAGAGAGGTGTGTGTGTGTGTCGGGAGAGAGGTGTGTGTGTGTGTGTCGGGAGAGAGGTGTGTGTGTGTGTGTCGGGAGAGAGGTGTGTGTGTGTGTGTGTGTGTGTCGGGAGAGAGGTGTGTGTGTGTGTGTGTGTGTGTGTGTGTGTCGGGAGAGAGGTGTGTGTGTGTGTGTGTGTGTGTCGGGAGAGAGGTGTGTGTGTGTGTGTGTGTGTGTCGGGAGAGAGGTGTGTGGGTGTGTGTGTGTCGGGAGAGAGGTGTGTGTGTGTGTGTCGGGAGAGAGGTGTGTGTGTGTGTGTCGGGAGAGAGGTGTGTGTGTGTCGTGAGAGAGGTGCGGGTGTGTGTGTCGGGAGAGAGGTGTGTGTGTGTCGGGAGAGAGGTGTGTGTGTGTGTCGGGAGAGAGGTGTGTGTGTGTGTCGGGAGAGAGGTGTGTGTGTGTGTCGGGAGAGAGGTGTGTGTGTGTGTGTCGGGAGAGAGGTGTGTGTGTGTGTCGGGAGAGAGGTGTGTGTGTGTGTGTCGGGAGAGAGGTGTGTGTGTGTGTGTGTGTGTGTCGGGAGAGAGGTGTGTGTGTGTGTGTGTGTGTGTGTCGGGAGAGAGGTGTGTGTGTGTGTGTGTCGGGAGAGAGGTGTGTGGGTGTGTGTGTCGGGAGAGAGGTGTGTGGGTGTGTGTGTCGGGAGAGAGGTGTGTGGGTGTGTGTGTCGGGAGAGAGGTGTGTGGGTGTGTGTGTCGGGAGAGAGGTGTGTGTGTGTGTGTGTGTCGGGAGAGAGGTGTGTGTGTGTGTGTGTCGGGAGAGAGGTGTGTGTGTGTGTGTGTCGTTAGAGAGGTGTGTGTGTGTGTGTGTCGGGAGAGAGGTGTGTGTGTGTGTGTGTCGGGAGAGAGGTGTGTGTGTGTGTGTGTGTGTGTGTGTGTGTGTGTCGGGAGAGAGGTGTGTGTCGGGAGAGAGGTGTGTGTGTGTGTGTCGGGAGAGAGGTGTGTGTGTGTCGGGAGAGAGGTGTGTGTGTGTGTGTGTGTCGGGAGAGAGGTGTGTGTGTGTGTGTGTGTCGGGAGAGAGGTGTGTGTGTGTGTGTGTCGGGAGAGAGGTGTGTGTGTGTGTGTGGGTGTGTGTGTCGGGAGAGAGGTGTGGGTGTGTGTGTCGGGAGAGAGGTGTGTGGGTGTGTGTGTCGGGAGAGAGGTGTGTGTGTGTGTGTGTGTGTGTGTGTGTGTCGGGAGAGAGGTGTGTGTGTGTGTGTGTGTGTGTGTGTGTGTGTGTCGGGAGAGAGGTGTGTGTGTGTGTGTGTGTCGGGAGAGAGGTGTGTGTGTGTGTGTCGGGAGAGAGGTGTGTGTGTGTGTGTGTGTCGGGAGAGAGGTGTGTGTGTGTGTGTGTCGGGAGAGAGGTGTGTGTGTGTGTGTGTGTGTCGGGAGAGAGGTGTGTGTGTGTCGGGAGAGAGGTGTGTGTGTGTGTGTGTGTGTCGGGAGAGAGGTGTGTGTGTGTCGGGAGAGAGGTGTGTGTGTGTGTGTGTCGGGAGAGAGGTGTGTGTGTGTGTGTGTGTGTGTGTGTGTCGGGAGAGAGGTGTGTGTGTGTGTGTGTGTGTGTCGGGAGAGAGGTGTGTGTGTGTGTGTCGGGAGAGAGGTGTGTGTGTGTCGGGAGAGAGGTGTGTGTGTGTGTCGGGAGAGAGGTGTGTGTGTGTGTCGGGAGAGAGGTGTGTGTGTGTGTCGGGAGAGAGGTGTGTGTGTGTGTGTCGGGAGAGAGGTGTGTGTGTGTGTCGGGAGAGAGGTGTGTGTGTGTGTGTCGGGAGAGAGGTGTGTGTGTGTGTGTGTGTGTGTCGGGAGAGAGGTGTGTGTGTGTGTGTGTGTGTGTGTCGGGAGAGAGGTGTGTGTGTGTGTGTGTCGGGAGAGAGGTGTGTGGGTGTGTGTGTCGGGAGAGAGGTGTGTGGGTGTGTGTGTCGGGAGAGAGGTGTGTGGGTGTGTGTGTCGGGAGAGAGGTGTGTGGGTGTGTGTGTCGGGAGAGAGGTGTGTGTGTGTGTGTGTGTCGGGAGAGAGGTGTGTGTGTGTGTGTGTCGGGAGAGAGGTGTGTGTGTGTGTGTGTCGGTAGAGAGGTGTGTGTGTGTGTGTGTCGGGAGAGAGGTGTGTGTGTGTGTGTGTCGGGAGAGAGGTGTGTGTGTGTGTGTGTGTGTGTGTGTCGGGAGAGAGGTGTGTGTCGGGAGAGAGGTGTGTGTCGGGAGAGAGGTGTGTGTGTGTGTGTCGGGAGAGAGGTGTGTGTGTGTCGGGAGAGAGGTGTGTGTGTGTGTGTGTGTCGGGAGAGAGGTGTGTGTGTGTGTGTGTGTCGGGAGAGAGGTGTGTGTGTGTGTGTGTCGGGAGAGAGGTGTGTGTGTGTGTGTGGGTGTGTGTGTCGGGAGAGAGGTGTGGGTGTGTGTGTCGGGAGAGAGGTGTGTGGGTGTGTGTGTCGGGAGAGAGGTGTGTGTGTGTGTGTGTGTGTGTGTGTGTGTGTCGGGAGAGAGGTGTGTGTGTGTGTGTGTGTGTGTGTGTGTGTGTCGGGAGAGAGGTGTGTGTGTGTGTGTGTGTGTGTGTCGGGAGAGAGGTGTGTGTGTGTGTGTCGGGAGAGAGGTGTGTGTGTGTGTGTGTGTCGGGAGAGAGGTGTGTGTGTGTGTGTGTCGGGAGAGAGGTGTGTGTGTGTGTGTGTGTGTCGGGAGAGAGGTGTGTGTGTGTCGGGAGAGAGGTGTGTGTGTGTGTGTGTGTGTCGGGAGAGAGGTGTGTGTGTGTCGGGAGAGAGGTGTGTGTGTGTGTGTGTGTCGGGAGAGAGGTGTGTGTGTGTGTGTGTCGGGAGAGAGGTGTGTGTGTGTGTGTGTCGGGAGAGAGGTGTGTGTGTGTGTGTGTGTGTGTCGGGAGAGAGGTGTGTGTGTGTGTGTGTCGGGAGAGAGGTGTGTGTGTGTGTGTGTGTGTCGGGAGAGAGGTGTGTGTGTGTGTGTGTCGGGAGAGAGGTGTGTGTGTGTGTGTGTGTCGGGAGAGAGGTGTGTGTGTGTGTGTGTGTGTGTGTCGGGAGAGAGGTGTGTGTGTGTGTGTGTGTGTGTCGGGAGAGAGGTGTGTGTGTGTGTGTGTGTGTCGGGAGAGAGGTGTGTGGGTGTGTGTGTGTCGGGAGAGAGGTGTGTGTGTGTGTGTCGGGAGAGAGGTGTGTGTGTGTGTGTCGTGAGAGAGGTGCGGGTGTGTGTGTCGGGAGAGAGGTGTGTGTGTGTCGGGAGAGAGGTGTGTGTGTGTCGGGAGAGAGGTGTGTGTGTGTGTCGGGAGAGAGGTGTGTGTGTGTGTCGGGAGAGAGGTGTGTGTGTGTGTCGGGAGAGAGGTGTGTGTGTGTGTCGGGAGAGAGGTGTGTGTGTGTGTGTCGGGAGAGAGGTGTGTGTGTGTGTGTGTGTGTGTCGGGAGAGAGGTGTGTGTGTGTGTGTGTGTGTGTGTCGGGAGAGAGGTGTGTGTGTGTGTGTGTCGGGAGAGAGGTGTGTGGGTGTGTGTGTCGGGAGAGAGGTGTGTGGGTGTGTGTGTCGGGACAGAGGTGTGTGGGTGTGTGTGTCGGGAGAGAGGTGTGTGTGTGTGTGTGTCGGGAGAGAGGTGTGTGTGTGTGTGTGTCGGGAGAGAGGTGTGTGTGTGTGTGTGTCGGGAGAGAGGTGTGTGTGTGTGTGTGTCGGGAGAGAGGTGTGTGTGTGTGTGTGTCGGGAGAGAGGTGTGTGTCGGGAGAGAGGTGTGTGTGTGTGTGTCGGGAGAGAGGTGTGTGTGTGTGTGTGTGTGTGTGTGTCGGGAGAGAGGTGTGTGTGTGTGTGTGTGTGTGTGTGTCGGGAGAGAGGTGTGTGTGTGTCGGGAGAGAGGTGTGTGTGTGTCGGGAGAGAGGTGTGTGTGTGTCGGGAGAGAGGTGTGTGTGTGTGTGTGTCGGGAGAGAGGTGTGTGTGTGTGTGTGTCGGGAGAGAGGTGTGTGTGTGTGTGTGTCGGGAGAGAGGTGTGTGTGTGTGTGTGTCGGGAGAGAGGTGTGTGTGTGTGTGTCGGGAGAGAGGTGTGTGTGTGTGTGTCGGGAGAGAGGTGTGGGTGTGTGTGTCGGGAGAGAGGTGTGTGGGTGTGTGTGTCGGGAGAGAGGTGTGTGGGTGTGTGTGTCGGGAGAGAGGTGTGTGGGTGTGTGTGTCGGGAGAGAGGTGTGTGGGTGTGTGTGTCGGGAGAGAGGTGTGTGGGTGTGTGTGTCGGGAGAGAGGTGTGTGTGGGTGTGTGTGTCGGGAGAGAGGTGTGTGTGTGTGTGTGTGTCGGGAGAGAGGTGTGTGTGTGTGTGTGTCGGGAGAGAGGTGTGTGTGTGTGTGTGTCGGGAGAGAGGTGTGTGTGTGTGTGTGTCGGGAGAGAGGTGTGTGTGTGTGTGTGTGTGTGTGTGTGTGTCGGGAGAGAGGTGTGTGTCGGGAGAGAGGTGTGTGTGTGTGTGTCGGGAGAGAGGTGTGTGTGTGTCGGGAGAGAGGTGTGTGTGTGTCGGGAGAGAGGTGTGTGTGTGTGTGTGTGTGTCGGGAGAGAGGTGTGTGTGTGTGTGTGTCGGGAGAGAGGTGTGTGTGTGTGTGTGTCGGGAGAGAGGTGTGTGTGTGTGTGTGTCGGGAGAGAGGTGTGTGTGTGTGTGTGTGTCGGGAGAGAGGTGTGTGTCGGGAGAGAGGTGTGTGTGTGTGTGTCGGGAGAGAGGTGTGTGTGTGTGTGTGTGTCGGGAGAGAGGTGTGTGTGTGTCGGGAGAGAGGTGTGTGTGTGTCGGGAGAGAGGTGTGTGTGTGTGTGTGTCGGGAGAGAGGTGTGTGTGTGTGTGTGTGTCGGGAGAGAGGTGTGTGTGTGTGTGTGTCGGGAGAGAGGTGTGTGTGTGTGTGTGTCGGGAGAGAGGTGTGTGTGTGTGTGTGTCGGGAGAGAGGTGTGTGTGTGTGTGTCGGGAGAGAGGTGTGTGTGTGTGTGTCGGGAGAGAGGTGTGGGTGTGTGTGTCGGGAGAGAGGTGTGTGGGTGTGTGTGTCGGGAGAGAGGTGTGTGGGTGTGTGTGTCGGGAGAGAGGTGTGTGTGTGTGTGTGTGTGTGTGTGTGTCGGGAGAGAGGTGTGTGTGTGTGTGTGTGTGTGTGTGTGTGTGTGTCGGGAGAGAGGTGTGTGTGTGTGTGTGTGTGTGTGTGTGTGTCGGTAGAGAGGTGTGTGTGTGTGTGTCGGGAGAGAGGTGTGTGTGTGTGTGTCGGGAGAGAGGTGTGTGTGTGTGTGTGTCGGGAGAGAGGTGTGTGTGTGTGTGTGTCGGGAGAGAGGTGTGTGTGTGTGTGTCGGGAGAGAGGTGTGTGTGTGTGTGTGTCGGGAGAGAGGTGTGTGTGTGTGTGTGTGTGTCGGGAGAGAGGTGTGTGTGTGTGTGTGTCGGGAGAGAGGTGTGTGTGTGTGTGTGTGTGTCGGGAGAGAGGTGTGTGTGTGTGTGTGTCGGGAGAGAGGTGTGTGTGTGTGTGTGTCGGGAGAGAGGTGTGTGTGTGTGTGTGTGTCGGGAGAGAGGTGTGTGTGTGTGTGTGTCGGGAGAGAGGTGTGTGTGTGTGTGTGTCGGGAGAGAGGTGTGTGTGTGTGTGTGTGTGTGTGTGTCGGGAGAGAGGTGTGTGTGTGTGTGTGTCGGGAGAGAGGTGTGTGTGTGTGTGTGTCGGGAGAGAGGTGTGTGTGTGTGTGTGTCGGGAGAGAGGTGTGTGTGTGTGTGTGTCGGGAGAGAGGTGTGTGTGTGTGTGTGTCGGGAGAGAGGTGTGTGTGTGTGTGTGTCGGGAGAGAGGTGTGTGTGTGTGTGTGTGTGTGTCGGGAGAGAGGTGTGTGTGTGTGTGTGTGTGTGTGTGTCGGGAGAGAGGTGTGTGTGTGTGTGTGTCGGGAGAGAGGTGTGTGTGTGTGTGTGTGTGTGTGTCGGGAGAGAGGTGTGTGTGTGTCGGGAGAGAGGTGTGTGTGTGTGTGTGTCGGGAGAGAGGTGTGTGTGTGTGTGTGTCGGGAGAGAGGTGTGTGTGTGTGTGTGTCGGGAGAGAGGTGTGTGTGTGTGTGTGTCGGGAGAGAGGTGTGTGTGTGTGTGTGTCGGGAGAGAGGTGTGTGTGTGTGTGTGTCGGGAGAGAGGTGTGTGTGTCTGTGTGTCGGGAGAGAGGTGTGTGTGTGTGTGTCGGGAGAGAGGTGTGGGTGTGTGTGTCGGGAGAGAGGTGTGTGGGTGTGTGTGTCGGGAGAGAGGTGTGTGGGTGTGTGTGTCGGGAGAGAGGTGTGTGTGTGTGTGTGTGTGTGTGTGTGTCGGGAGAGAGGTGTGTGTGTGTGTGTGTGTGTGTGTCGGGAGAGAGGTGTGTGTGTGTGTGTGTGTGTGTGTGTGTCGGTAGAGAGGTGTGTGTGTGTGTGTCGGTAGAGAGGTGTGTGTGTGTGTGTCGGGAGAGAGGTGTGTGTGTGTGTGTCGGGAGAGAGGTGTGTGTGTGTGTGTGTCGGGAGAGAGGTGTGTGTGTGTGTGTGTCGGGAGAGAGGTGTGTGTGTGTGTGTGTCGGGAGAGAGGTGTGTGTGTGTGTGTCGGGAGAGAGGTGTGTGTGTGTGTGTGTGTGTGTCGGGAGAGAGGTGTGTGTGTGTGTGTGTGTGTGTCGGGAGAGAGGTGTGTGTGTGTGTGTGTCGGGAGAGAGGTGTGTGTGTGTGTGTGTGTCGGGAGAGAGGTGTGTGTGTGTGTGTGTGTCGGGAGAGAGGTGTGTGTGTGTGTGTGTGTGTGTCGGGAGAGAGGTGTGTGTGTGTGTGTGTGTGTGTCGGGAGAGAGGTGTGTGTGTGTGTGTGTCGGGAGAGAGGTGTGTGTGTGTGTGTGTCGGGAGAGAGGTGTGTGTGTGTGTGTGTCGGGAGAGAGGTGTGTGTGTGTGTGTGTCGGGAGAGAGGTGTGTGTGTGTGTGTGTCGGGAGAGAGGTGTGTGTGTGTGTGTGTCGGGAGAGAGGTGTGTGTGTGTGTGTGTGTCGGGAGAGAGGTGTGTGTGTGTGTGTGTCGGGAGAGAGGTGTGTGTGTGTGTGTGTGTGTGTCGGGAGAGAGGTGTGTGTGTGTGTGTGTCGGGAGAGAGGTGTGTGTGTGTGTGTGTCGGGAGAGAGGTGTGTGTGTGTGTGTGTGTCGGGAGAGAGGTGTGTGTGTGTGTGTGTCGGGAGAGAGGTGTGTGTGTGTGTGTGTCGGGAGAGAGGTGTGTGTGTGTGTGTGTCGGGAGAGAGGTGTGTGTGTGTGTGTGTGTGTCGGGAGAGAGGTGTGTGGGTGTGTGTGTGTCGGGAGAGAGGTGTGTGTGTGTGTGTGTGTGTCGGGAGAGAGGTGTGTGGGTGTGTGTGTGTCGGGAGAGAGGTGTGTGTGTGTGTGTCGGGAGAGAGGTGTGTGTGTGTGTGTCGGGAGAGAGGTGTGTGTGTGTGTGTCGGGAGAGAGGTGTGTGTGTGTGTGTCGGGAGACAGGTGTGTGTGTGTCCGGAGAGAGGTGTGTGTGTGTCGGGAGAGAGGTGTGTGTGTGTCGGGAGAGAGATGTGTGTGTGTCGGGAGAGAGGTGTGTGTGTGTGTGTGTGTCGGGAGACAGGTGTGTGTGTGTCCGGAGAGAGGTGTGTGTGTGTCGGGAGAGAGGTGTGTGTGTGTCGGGAGAGAGATGTGTGTGTGTCGGGAGAGAGGTGTGTGTGTGTGTGTGTGTCGGGAGAGAGGTGTGTGGGTGTGTGTGTCGGGAGAGAGGTGTGTGGGTGTGTGTGTCGGGAGAGAGGTGTGTGGGTGTGTGTGTCGGGAGAGAGGTGTGTGTGTGTGTGTGTGTGTGTGTGTGTGTGTGTCGGGAGAGAGGTGTGTGTGTGTGTGTGTGTGTCGGGAGAGAGGTGTGTGTGTGTGTGTGTGTGTCGGGAGAGAGGTGTGTGTGTGTGTGTGTCGGGAGAGAGGTGTGTGTGTGTGTGTCGGGAGAGAGGTGTGTGTGTGTGTGAGTGTGTGTGTCGGGAGAGAGGTGTGTGTCGGGAGAGAGGTGTGTGTGTGTGTGTGTCGTGAGAGACGTGTGGGTGTGTGTGTCGGGAGAGAGGGGGGTGTGGGTGTGTGTGTCGGGAGAGAGGGGGGTGTGTCGGGAGAGAGGGGGGTGTGTCGGGAGAGAGGGGGGTGTGGGTGTGTGTGTCGGGAGAGAGGGGGGTGTGGGTGTGTGTGTCGGGAGAGAGGGGGGTGTGTCGGGAGAGAGGTGTGTGTGTCGGGAGAGAGGTGTGTGTGTCGGGAGAGAGGTGTGTGTGTCGGGAGAGACGTGGGTGTGTCGTGAGAGAGGTGTGGGTGTGTGTGTCGGGAGAGAGGTGTGTGTGTGGGTGTGTCGGGAGAGAAGTGGGTGTGTCGTGAGAGAGGTGTGGGTGTGTGTGTCGGGAGAGAGGTGTGGGTGTGTGTGTCGTGAGAGAGGTGTGGGTGTGTGTGTCGGGAGAGAGGTGTGTGTGTGGGTGTGTCGGGAGAGACGTGGGTGTGTCGTGAGAGACGTGGGTCTGTCGTGAGAGAGGTGTGGGTGTGTGTGTCGGGAGAGAGGTGTGGGGGTGTGTGTCGGGAGAGAGGTGTGGGGGTGTGTGTCGGGAGAGAGGTGTGGGTGTGTGTGTCGTAAGCACTATCACAAACTCCTATTTCGTTTACCCCCCATAACATGCTTGTATTGTTTTTAATCACTCTATACACAACCCATGATTTTTTATGCTATTTTACAAATGAAAAATACAAGTGGGACGTTTTTTTTTTTTTTTTTCATTTTTTATAAAATATAAAATTTAAATATTTAATAAAACATACCAAAAAAATTTTATAGAGTGATTAAAACAATGTTATGATAAGGAATATCTCAATTTCTTCCATTCCAGAGATTAAAAATGGTAATGTCAATTTTAGAATCTAGAATCCAGACGATGAAACTTACACAAATTTAAAAAGAGGCCTGAAGCACTGCAGGTCTTCAGAAGAGCCTCAGATCCAAGAGGGTCTTGAATTGGGGAGGGGTGCATTTTAGTTTCTCTGAATGTATAGATGAGAACTGCTGATTCACCTGGAGAGGGGTAAATTATTTGCATTTGAATGTTGTCTGACATTGTAAAGCACACACAGTAACACTAAAACAACAACCTAGGACAAATAAGAATAAGGGCGTTTTCACACTGAGAACAATCTGTTCCGCTCTGTTCCCGAGCACGATTTCTTCTCTTCCCCAATCTCCCCGCAGGTCTGCGTTCACACTGTAACATCGGTTCTGATCCCGGGCACACTTGCGTATTTACACAACCAGAAACAGTAGGTGGCGGTAGAGAGGTAGTTGGTTTGTTTTTCGTCGGAAAAAACTGAGAAAGAAGAAGAAACGCCCACATGGGTCATGAACTGTGAGACATCTGTTAATGCTCTGTGTGGATGTTTTTATTTTTGTGACAAAAACAATGGCACTTTAAACAACATGCCTACTGACACATCTATCGCACGACTCAGAGGGTGAAATGTGCACACGCTGCACAGACACTACATGAGGCAATGAGGAATGACTTTACAACTCTACTCTGTAAGGTGAGTAATCAGGTGCTGTCTACATTCTCTACTGATTTCCAGTCAAATTGAAATAAAGTACTCATTAAACATTACTTTGTTTAGTCATAGCACATGAGCATTATTTATTTAAAAAACTGACTTTATCATAAAATAAATTGTTTATGTACAGTCGTGGTCAAAAGTTTTGAGAATGACACAAATATTAGTTTTCACAAATTTTGCTGCTAAACTGCTTTTTGATCTTTGTTTCAGTTGTTTCTGTGATGTCCTGAAATATAATTACAAGCACTTCATACGTTTCAAAGGTTTTTATCGACAATTACATGACGTTTATGCAAAGAGTCAGTATTTGCAGTGTTGGCCCTTCTTTTTCAGGACCTCTGCAATTCGACTCGGCTGCTCTCAATCAACTTCTGGGCCAAACCCATTCTTTCATAATCACTTCTTGGAGTTTGTCAGAATTAGTAGGTTTTTGTTTGTCCACTTGCCTCTTGAGGATTGACCACAAGTTCTCAATGTGATTAAGATCTGGGCAGTTTCCAGGCCATGGACCCAAAATTTCAACGTTTGGGTCCCCAAGCCACTTAGTTATCACTTTTGCCTTATGGCACGGTCCTCCATCGTGCTGGAAAATGCATTGTTCTTCACCAAACTGTTGTTGGATTGTTGGAAGAAGTTGCTGTTGGAGGGTATTTTGGTACCATTCTTTATTCATGGCTGTGTTTTTGGGCAAAATTGTGAGTGAGCCCACTCCCTTGAATGAGAAGCAACCCCACACATGAATGGTCTCAGGATGCTTTACTGTTGGCATGACACAGGACTGATGGTAGCACTCACCTTTTCTTCTCCGGACAAGCTTTTTCCAGATGCCCCAAACAATCGGAAAGTGGCTTCATCCGAGAATATGACTTTGTCCCAGTCCTCAGCAGTCCATTCGCCATACTTTTTTGCAGAAGATCAATCTGTCCCTGATGTTTTTTTTGGAGAGAAGTGGCTTCTTTGCTGCCCTTCTTGACACCAGGCCATCTTCCAAAAGTCTTCGCCTCACTGTGCGTGCAGATGCGCTCACACCTGCCTGCTGCCATTCCTGAGCAAGCTCTGTACTGGTGGCACTCCGATCCCGCAGATGAATCCTCTTTAGGAGACGATCCTGGGGCTTGCTGGACTTTCTTGGACGCCCTGAAGCCTTCTTAACAAGAATCGAACCTCTTTCCTTGAAGTTCTTGATGATCCTATAAATTGTTGATTTAGGTGCAATCTTAGTAGCCACAATATCCTTGCCTGTGAAGCTATTTTTATGCAATGCAATGAGGGCTGCACGCGTTTCTTTGCAGGTCACCATGGTTAACAATGAAAGTACAATGATTTCAAGCATCACCCTCCTTTTAACATGTCAAGTCTGCAATTCTAACCCAATCAGCCTGACATAATGATCTCCAGTCATGTGCTTGTCAACATTCTCACCTGAGTTAACAAGACGATTACTGAAATTATCTCAGCAGGTCCTTTAATGACAGCAATGAAATGCAGTGGAACGTTTTTTTTTCGGGATTACGTTAATTTTCATGGCAAAGAAGGACTATGCAATTCATCTGATCACTCTTCATAACATTCTGGAGTATATGCAAATTGCTATTATAAAACTTAAGCAGCAACTTTTCCAATTTTCCAATACTTATGTAATTCTCAAAACTTTTGGCCACGACTGTACACTGTGAATTAATCACAGATGTAAACAATGCATAAATAAATGCAATAAATGCTACTAATAAATATAATGCCTGCTAGAATAAAGTTCAACAAATAGCCTAGATACATATAATAAATGATAAATATCTAATCATGCATTTTTCTGTTCTCCTCAGAATCATCTGGGTTCAAGAGAGTGTGTGATGATAGCATGTCCTTGTGACCAGGAGAGACCAGGAAAGGCTACTAAATTCTCCTATTAAGGAGACAACATTCCTACAAGAGAGATGCTTGTGCTCTTTTTTCCTTACCTTGCTATGTGTAGGTTTTCAAACTTAGCTGAGGTGCTGAAACTGTTGAATTTAAAACCTCACCATGCATCAGTGTTTAGTGTTTAACATGTTTTGTGTGCCATGTGTTCATATTGTATTTTTGTAAAGGTAAAAATAAATGTATACTGTAAAATCCAAGATGAGTGTGGGGGATTTGGAATAGAGACAAAGTTCTGGATAGAGTGCAAAATGTTTTATTAAACATTATTAAATTAAAATATAATCAAAGTAAATTTTGTAACAAAAGTAGTTGTCAAATAGGAGAAATATAAACATTAAAATGTAGCATATTTTTATATTTACTTGTACAGTGGAACCTTGGATTACGAGCATAATTCGTTCCGGAAGTGGGCTCGTATTCCAAAACACTCTTAAACCAAATCATCATTTCCCATAAGAAATAATGAAAACTCAAATTATTCGTTCCACAGCCCCCAAAAATACATAAAAATAATTAATACAATCTATAAAATGAAAATAAAACAAATCTGCACTTTACCTTTAAAAAAAAGTACAAATAAATCCTGACAGATAAGCGTTTCCATTGGTGCGCGCACGCTCCGTGTGTGTGTGTGTGTGTGTGTGTGTGTGTGTGTGTGTGTGTGGAATTAGCCCCTTCCCTCGCCTCGTTTTACACAGTAACATTCCTCCTCCCTCTCCCCACCTCGCTTTTTCACAACAGTTTCACAACAAACGCACGCACGCGCGCGCACACACACACAACGGAAACACCGTTTTAACAGGAAAAAAAGAAATCTCTCTGAGACTGACATGAGCGTATATTAACAGACACACTTTTTAAGTTTTACAACAAGCGCATAAACACAGCGGAAACACCGGTTTAACGGAAAAAAAGTGAGACTGGCACGAGCGCATACTAAAGGAATCACTTAAGTTTTACAACAAACGGACACACACACAAACACGGAAACACCGTTTTAACAGGAAAAAAAATGAAATCTCTCTGACCAGGCGTGAGCGCATACTAAGGTAATCACTGCTGTAAAGTAAAAAAAAAAAAAAAAAACAATGAACCAGCACCTTACCTTTGAAAAGAATCGCGACAGAGCAGAGTTTCTGTGTCTTTGTGAAGCCGGGAGGGGTGAAAAGGGGAGAGAGCGTCTGTGCGTGTGTTTCAGTGTCAAATTGCGCACGCACGAGCAGAGTTTCTGTGTTTGCGAAGCCGTGGGGGGAGGGTGGGAAGGGGAAGGGGGAGGGGGGGGAAGGTGAGAGAGTGACGCTCAGTGTCAAAATAAGAGTCGCATGTGTGAAGCATGATACTCGGCGCTCGTAAACTAATACTTGCTCGGTTTCCGAATAAAAAAATTATTTAAAATCTTTGCTCGGTTTGCGGAACACTCGTAAACCACGTTACTCGCAATCCGAGGTTCCACTGTACTTGCATAGCAAGAGGGTGTGTGTTAATGAAATTAAGACAACAGTTGGTCCATTGTCTGCATCAACATCCTATTCGATCTCTTGATGTTTCTTCCTCTGTAGGTTGCGCTTCTCCATCTAAATTTGAGATTTCATTCAGGCATTATGAGTCTCCTGCTCTTGCACGGCAGGTTTTGTCTCTTTCTTCTGTTGTTAGCTGGTCTTGTGCTACTGTCATAGGTCTCAGTCTGTGTTTCCTCCAGTGCCTGTCTGCAAAAAAGTATAAAAGAAAATTAGTTGAAAGTTGCAACCATAATAGCTCGTACAAATTAAATCTTTCCAACATTTAAATTGTCTCAGAAATCACAGATAACCTGAAATTGTGCAGAGCTTATGTGGCTCATCAGCATCTCAATTTTTATTATCTCAATTTTATGTCTCTGAGATGTGTTGGAGAATATACATGAAGGTTATACATAAAATATGAGTAAAGGTTAAAGTAGCTGTAACTCTAATAGCTACACACGTGGACAAAAGCGTTGGTACCCTTCGGTCAATGAAAGAAAAACTCACAATGGTCACATAAATAACTTTAATCTGACAAAAGTAATAATTTAAAAAAATTCTATGAATGTTAACCAATGAATGTGACATTGCTTTTCAACCATGCTTCAACAGAATTATTTAAAAAAAATAAACTCAACAGGCCAACATGCCAACAGGCCTGGACAAAAATGATGGTACCCCTAGAAAATACTGAAAATAATGTGACCAAAGGGACATGTTAATTCAAGGTGTGTCCATTAATTAGCATCATAGGTGTCTACAATCTTGTAATCAGTCAGTGGGCCTATATATAGGGTTCCAGGTAGTCACTGTGTTGTTTGGTGACATGGTATGTACCACACTCAACATGGACCAGAGGAAGCGAAGGAAAGAGTTGTCTCAGGAGATTCAAAAGAAGATTATAGACAAGCATGTTAAAGGTAAAGGCTATAAGACCATTTCCAAGCAGCTAGATGTTCCTGTGACTACAGTTGCACATATTATTCAGAAATTTAAGATCCATGGGACTGTAGCCAACCTCCCTGGACGTGGCCGCAGGAGGAAAATTGATGACAAATCAAAGAGACGGATAATCCGAATGGTAACAAAAGAGCCCAGAAAGACTTCCAAAGAGATCCAAGGTGAACTTCATGCTCAAGGAACATCAGTGTCAGATCGCACCATCCGTCGTCGTTTGAGCCAAAGTGGACTACATGGGAGACGACCAAGGAGGACACCATTGTTGAAAACAAATCATAAAAAAGCCAGACTGGAATATGCCAAACTACATGTTGACAAGCCACAAAGCTTGCCAGTGTCAGAAAGCTGGGTCTCAGTCGCAGGTCATGGGTCTTGCAACAGGACAATGACCCAAAACACAGCTAAAAACACCCAAGAATGGCTAAGAGGAAAACATTGGACTATTCTAAAGTGGCCTTCTATGAGCCCTGACCTCAATCCTATTGAGCATCTTTGGAAGAAGCTGAAACATGCTGTCTGGAAAAGGAACCCTTCAAACCGGAAACTGGAGCAGCTTGCTCATGAGGAGTGGGCCAAAATACCTGCAGAGCGGTGCAGAAGTCTCATTGACAGTTACAGGAATCGTTTGATTGCAGTGATTGCCTCAAAAGGTTGTGCAACAAACTATTAAGTTAGGGGTACCATCATTTTTGTCCAGGCCTGTTCCATGAACTTCAATGAGTTCATTTTTTTTTAAATAATTCCGTTGAAGCATGGTTGAAAAGCAATGTCTGACTTTCATTGGTTAACATTCATAGAATTCTTATTTATTATTACTTTTGTCAGATTAAAGTTATTTCTGTGACCATTGTGAGTTTTTCTTTCATTGACCGATGAAACACTTGAGTCCATCACATTCTACAGTTGTGGCCAAAAGTTTTGAGAATTGCATAAATGTTGGAAATTGGAAAAGTTGCTGCTTAAGTTTTTATAATAGCAATTTGCATGTACTCCAGAATGTTATGAAGAGTGATCAGATGAATTGCATAGTCCTTTTTTGCCATGAAATTTAACTTAATCCCGAAAAAAGACTTTCCACCGCACTGCAACAGTTTGGTGAAGAACAATGCATTTTCCAGCACGATGGAGCACCATAAGGTAAAAGTGATAACTAAGTCGCTCGGGGACCAAAACGTTGAAATTTTGGGTCCATGGCCTGGAAACTCCCCACATCTTAATCCCATTGAGAACTTGTGGTCAATCCTCAAGAGGCGGGCAGACAAACAAAAACCCACTAATTCTGACAAACTCCAAGAAGTGATTATGAAAGAATGGGTTGCTATCAGTCAGGATTTGCCCAGAAGTTGATTGAGAGCATGCCCAGTCAAATTGCAGCAGTCCTGAAAAAGAAGGGCCAACACTGCAAATACTGACTCCTTACATAAATGTCATGTAATTGTCGATAAAAGCCTTTGAAACGTATGAAGTGCTTGTAATTATATTTCAGTACATCACAGAAAAAACTGAAACAAAGATCTAAAAGCAGTTTAGCAGCAAACTTTGTTAAAACTAATATTTGTGTCATTCTCAAAACTTTTGGCCACGACTGTACTCTTTAGAGCAGGGAAATTATTTGGACCTTAAAATAAGCAGACGAGGAGCATTCGAAGTTAAGTTAGTTGTGAGCTAATGTGAAAGGATCATCCTGTATATCTTATTATATGCATTTAAATGTCACCACAAGATCCACAGACAATTACCAGGAGATGCCGTGATAATATAAGACTCTCTTTAACAGCATTAATAACAGCAGTTAATAGTATTTAATATTAACTTACCGCTCACTCGCAGGCTCTCTGCTGGACCAGGCTCCAGGCTGTCCGGTTCGGATGATGAAGGTAGATGTTGTGGGACAGAGGGGTTCTGACTCGATCACACTGGATGGGTTTTATCCTATTGCTTATCTCTTCCTCACTTCAGTATTGCACCGCGCGCTGTGTGCTGTTCGAGCTGCAGTTTGTTTAACACTGCATGGCATTGCTCAGTGCTTTTAACTTAAATAATTGAATGAGTAATAATTTTGAGTATTCAGAACATTTTGGTATTTGAGTTTGTAGAAATGACACTTCTCAAATTAACTGAACAAATTTGATATTTTAAGTAATTGTAAGTACTTAAGTAATAGTAACTGTCACCTTAAAGTTCCACCAATGTAAAATATATAGAGCACAGGTGGCTCAGTGGTAGGTGTTTCGCCTGCCATGCAAAAGACCCGGGTTTGATTCCCGGGCCGGATTGTCTGCAACAATATATTTGATTTGCAACAAATTTGAAACCAAAGAACAACTGCCGTTTGGAGAAACCAGATAATAAAGAATAAACCAGTTGTTGCGTTAAAATAACTCAACCAGGTGTTCATTTGTAAATGACTCACTACATCTCATTTGGTCCAACATGAGCAACCCAACAATGTGTTTAAAGTACCCGAAATAACCCAGAATTTTGACCCAGCATAAACAACCCAACAATGTGCCTACAGAAACAACACAGCATTTTTAGAGAGTCTTTTTTTTGAGTGCTAGTGAACTTGTTTCAATGTTCAACCTTTTTTTTTATTCATTATTGTACAGCAAATATCAATAGCTGTGATTCAGATTTTTCATGCTTGTAGTATTGTAGTAGTATTGTACTGTAGTATTTCTTCAATACAACATATTGTTTTGACTTTTTTATGACTTAATTATTTTTTAAAACCGAGACGACGGAAAATGTCACTTTGCGCCACCTGGTGGGCATTTTACAAATTACTTTGAAATGTGACTGATTTATTTCGGCCGCTGTCGTTTTGTCGCGGTGGTGAGCGCGGCGATAATAGACATTCCCCTCTTCTACCTACTGTATACTGCATAAATATTATTTAGTACAACAAAATTTCACCGCAATCTGGAAAACTGTGTGTGCGGTTGAGTGCTGATTAGACTAGGTAGGAAATTAAACACAAGGAAGTAAACAATAGCCCATGTTTAGAAAATAATTTTTATTTAGACTATAAAAAATAATCCTGCATCTATTTTTAGGTGTGCCAGCTGCCACTTTTTAGTTAGAAGTTTTCAATACAAATTTTATAATGCCCTCATGACTATTTATTTTAACTATTTAAGCCATTAAACTATTTATTTTACTATTTTAGCTCTTACTGATTAATTTACTTCAAAATAATATAAAAAATAAGAGCAATATATTTTTTTCAATATTATTGATTACAAATCATTGCTGCAGAGACGACGAGATGACATGATCACCTTCATCACTACAGCTGAAACCAAAGATATCACCAGTTCTTATGCATGCGGCTGAACGCTGATTAGACTATGTAGGAAGCTAAAGAGGAGGATCATGATGCTAAATCATAATCCATTTAAATTAAATTAAAAAATATATATAAGTAAACAATAGCCCATGTTTAGAAAACGTTTAGAAATTCTTTCCGAGATAAGGCTGGGACTGGGGCTGATGTTATGCGCAGAGCGCCGGCAGATTTCCTGAAGCTCAAATCTCCGAAATCGTTGGGGCATTTTTTACTACATAGATGCTATCTTTAATAACCAATGGAGGGTTTGAGCTGTACACACATGCATTCTCGCCTAAACAACTCTTAAAACTACATTTGTGACACAATAACAATAATATTTCGAAACATTTTGCAGGCTGCCGTTTGGAGAAATCAGAAAATAAGGAATAAACCAGTTGTTCTATATTTAACATTTGATGTCATTGAATGTATTTTTAAAATAACAATAAACCGATACAAACAGAGAGGCTATGTAACAGTTCATTCTTTGTACAAATTAAATTGTCAGCTAGTGAATCTGATCGTCTGTCTAAACATTTAAACAATGTTTTTTTTCAATATTAGTAAATATCAATAGCTCTGTTTCAGATTTTTCATGTTTGTTGTATAAAATACACAGATGTGGACATTAACATCACTGTAGTATTTCTTCGATACAACATAGTTATGACTTTTTTATGACTTACTTCAATTTCAAAAGTCAAGTCACTTTGCGCCACTTGGCGGTCATTTCACGAATTACTTTGAAATGCGACTGATTTATTTTGGCCGCTGTCGTTTTGGCGCAGCAATAATAGACATTCCCCTTGTCTACCTACTGTAGGAGGAATAATAATATGCACATTTTTAGAGTTCTACATTTGTGTCGTTGTTCCCATTATCCGGTATCAGTAAAATTTTAAGTTAAATTTTCCAATTTACAGTTAATCTGTAAGGTCTTGCAGTCCAAGATGGCACAATTCCTAAACCAGTCAGTGATGCAGCTGCTCAGGATGCTCTTGTTAGTCTCTGTGGAAAATGGTGAACCTCGGCGGTGAAAGCTGCGCTCCGCCTCCTGATGTGATGATGTGACGAACTTTTTTTTTTTTAAGAGCAATTAGGTCATTAGTCATTGCTTAAAAATGTGGGGCTGTGGGAAAATCAAGGAAGGTTGGAAACAAGCCGTGGACCTGCATTTTGGATTAACTGCAGAGGACGAATAATGCCCTGCGCCCTTTCATAGACTGGCGTGTTCATGTACGACACTGAAAGAGAAGAGTCCGAACTTTTAAGTTCTGTAAGATGCACATATGTGTGTATGTGGGTCATTTTTCAATTGGGGTGAATTAGAGGCAGAACTTGTAAAAATGAAGGGGTTTTTTTGTGTACTATTTTTTTTAATTAATGTCTTGCTATGCATTTCATTTTTAAAAAAATATGCTATATCTATTAAAATAGAAGCTTAAGAACACTTTGATTTTTATATAATTTTAATCAACCACTTACGTCTTTGATGTTACCAACATTTAAAGTAAAACTTTGTTTGTTCTAAAATAAGCAGTGGTATGGCACTTTAGGTAATTAATAATTAAATTATTTTATAATTATATATAGAAATAAAAAAAATTATGGATATAATTATATGATGAATGTTCTGTGTGTTTTATTTAAATTAGAAAATTTGTGATTGTATTTTGTCTGTGGGACAATATACAATGAGTGAAAACGTGCATGTTTTGTTACAAATGCAATCTCTTAAACTCAAATATGTATTTTAAACCTATTAACAGTGCACAAATTGTGTTTACCCTACAGAAGAAGAATCAGAAAGAGCTTTATTACTAAGTACGTTTGCATGTACAAGGAATTTATTTTGGTAACAGAGCTTCCAGAGACGACAAAACAAACAAAAAATATAGTTGCAAGCAACGACAAGCGGTCACAAGCACCCTGCACCATCGCCACCCGGGCACACCAGAAAGACAGCAGGCACAGTAGGCACATGCATTTAAAGGGAATATCCCAAGACCATTATAACAGAAATAACATAGAATTTTTAGACCTACAAAAAGCCCCAGATTCTCCCTTTTTTTTTTTTTTGGATTTTTCCCCGATTTTCTCCCTAATTTAGTCGTGTCCAATTCCTCCCCGTCACTAGGGGTCTCCCACATTAAGGCTACTACTACCACTCAGCCGGGAGGGCCGAAGACTATCACGTGTTTCCTCCGAACCACGTGACGCCAGCCGACCGCATCTTTTCGAACTGCTCGCTCGCGCATCGTTGGGGGCGGCGTAACACACTCGGAGGACAGCGCTATCCGCCCCCTCCGTTGCGCGAGCTCACAGACGCCCCTGACTGGCTGTAGAGCCGTGATTAATGTAGGAGCACTAAGTACCTCTCATCCCTCCCCTCTGAGAGAGCTCGGCCAATCAGCTCTCTCTAGACCTCCGGCTGCGAGAGGTTACAGCACCACCCGGGATTCGAACTAGCGATCTCCGGATGATAGGGCGAGCGCTTTAAGATTCTTGAAAAAACCCATCACACTATGATGTCACTCAACGTGATGTCACTGAACGTGATGTCACTCAATATGATTCTCACAGAATGTTATTAACCCCTTTTCAGCATAGGTTTAAGGCATCGTCACAGCTGACCCATTTTCAGATATCAAAAATGCCTCTGCAATTTCAAATCAACTAAAAAAAAAAATCTAATTCCTTCGGGTGTGTTTTGGCAAATGACACAAAATAACTGACTTCCTCTTGAGTTGATCCCATGACATGCAATTTGTGAAATTTGTTCAGCTCAGTGAGCTCTAAATAGCTCTAAAAATGAGTTATGAAGCAAAATCTCGTGTGAGGTCCCCATGGCACGCCCAGGGCCCAGATTCTCAGGCATCTTAATGGCAGCAAATTGTAGTGTAGAATAGGCTGCAGATGCTGGAAAAAAGCATTACACTATGATATCACTGAACGTTTTGTCACTGAACATAATGTCACTCAATATAATGCCACACAAGTTATTACCACCTTTCGGCATAAGTTTAAGCCATCATCACGGCTGACCCGTTTGAGATATCAAAAATCCCTCCAACTTTACATCCTCGATGTGTTTAGATCACATAGGCCTGGTGTGTTGAGACCCATAGGAGGAGTATATTAAATTCCATCTGGTGGGTTTTGCGAACGACCCAAAATAACTGACTTCCTGTTGAGTTGAGCCCATGACATGCAGTGCATAATTTGTTCGGCTCAATGAGCTTTAAATGTGTTCCATGTTTTGCGGCAAATAGTGGAAAAAAAAAATCCTTAGGAAAACAAGAGGGTCCTGCGCATCCAATAGTGCTTGGGCCATAAAAAGAAAACAATTAATGAAGTAGGATGATCAGAATACATGTATGCAAACATTTGATGATTTATTGTATGGTAGTTAATGTTTAGCAACTAAATGATTCAGTTTTTGTAATGTACAGTAGAAGGACACCACAGGAAATTGTGTGTACTGTACACATAAATGTCTTGGGTGATGCTGATGTGACGTGGTCCATTGTTAATAATAACAATAGGACAGTAGTATTTATAATAGGAAAAAATGCCATTTCAAACAAGAGTAAAACAGATCTTGGAGACTTGAAACAAAAGAAAAGCTTAAACAGCTTGGTTTCTTAGGAAGAGATCTAAGAGATGACAAGCACGCTGTCACTGAACACAGTATGTAGCTTTGGGTTCTTCTCTGCTTTTATTAATGGGTAGAGTTGTGAGAGAATTGGATAGACTTGATGAATAAAATATTGCTTGAACCCTTTCTTTAGGTAGTCATGAAGCGAGAGCTAATGCTACAATTGAATAATACGGAATTACATTATTTCAATCAATGTATGTAAGAAAAACAATGTTGTCTTCATGAAAGGTTCTACTTCATACATTTCTGCCCTTAACAGCTAGCAACTTTTCCTTGGTGCGCATCAGGAATTCAGTTATGTGCTTTAGTCAAATGCAACATAATATCCCCCTGGGATTGAATTATCCACAGTGACATATGGCATTTAAAGTGAAAAGTTTGTAAAGGTACAGTCTGATGCAAAAGTTTAGGCACCCCTTGATAAATAACAGATTTTTTTAATTGAAAAGATGTTAACACAGTCCCTCTTGGAAATGGAAAAAATGCAAGCATTGATGATATTTGATATGGTAGTTACTTATTATGCCATAATTTGAACAAAACTAAAAAAAAATGTTATTATGGCACTATGCTAAAGTTTGGGTATTCTAAAAATTCCATAGTCTCAGATTCTTTTTACAAGGTTTCAGACCCTAATCAGTTCGTTTGATCTGATGCATGGCAACAGCTGTCATTAGTAGATGCCAATTTCAAAGCTTTACAAATACTTTGACTCTTCAAACATTTGCGGACACTCAATAACCATGGGTTCCTCTCTGCAGATGTGTAAGACTCTGAAAACAAAAGTTATTGATGCCCACAATGCAGGAGAAGCCTACAAGAAAATTATAGTGTTGTCAGCTTGCAGTTTCCACAGTGATGAATGTAATTAAGAGATAGCAGTTCAGGGGAACTGTGGTAATCGAGATGAGACCTGGAAGACCAAGAAAACTCTCGGAGAGAACTGCTCAGATGCTAGTCAGGAAGACAAATCAAGACATTTGATTGCAAAAACCTGCAGGAAGATTTAGCTCGCTCAGGAGTGGTCGTGGACCGTTCCACTGTGCAGCGATGCTTTGCACAGACAAGACCTTCATGGAAGACTCAGCAGAAGAAAACCTTACCTGCATCCTGATCATAAAATCCAACTTCAGAAGTATGCAACAGAACATCTACAGAAGCCTGATGAGTTCTGGAAACAAGTGCTGTGGACTGATGAAGTTAAAATGGAACACTGGCCACAATCAGCAAAGGCATGGTTGGAAAAAAAAGGAGATGCAATTCTTGAAAAGAACAGCTTGCCAACTATTAAGCATGGGGGTGGATCTATCATGCGTTGGGGTTGTGTTACAGCCAGTGGCACAGGAAACATTGCACGGGAGGAGGGAAGAATGGATTCCACTAAATACCAGCAAATTCTGGAAGCAAACATCTCACCATCTGTATAAAAAATTTTAAAAAAGAAAAAAAAAGCTGAAGCTGAAAAGAGGATGACTTCTACAACTGGACAATGATCCTAAACATACCTCCAAATCCACTATGGAATACCTCAAGAGATGCAAGCTGAAGGTTTTGGAATGGCCATTACAGTCCCCTGATTTAAATATTGTGGATTTAAAATTTGTGGGTAGAGCCGTGCATGCAAGACGACCAAAGAATATTACAGAACTATTAGCCTTTTGCAAGGAAGAATGGGAGAAAATCCCAAATACAAGAATTGAAAGACTTTTAGCTGGTTATAAAAATTCAAATTCAAATTTTATTAGTCACGTACACAGCCATACACAGGGACGATATGCAGTGAAATGCTTAGGCGACTGCCCTGACCTTAAAATAAAAAAAGCGTTTGCAAGCTGTGATATCTGCCAGAGGAGGTGTTACTAAGTACCGATTATGTAGGGTGCCCAATCTTTTGCACAGTGCCACAATAATGTTTTGATTTTTTATCTTTGTTCAATTTCTGACATAAAAAGTAACTATGCACCAATGTTTGCTGAAAATATTGTTCATTTTTTCTATTTCCATGAGAGACTGTTAATACATAATACAAGACTGTGTCTTTTCAATTAAAAAATCACCAAAATGTGTTATTTATTAAGGGGTGCCTAAACCAGTTAATACTGGATATCAGTAAACATCATGTGTTGATAAATATTGACATGCAAATTGTTCAAAATGTTTTCTCCTTTATTTATACCGAATTAATAAATTCTATCTGTGTGTGTCTGTGTGTGTTTGCACACGTAGCTTGGTGGAAGCTGAAAGCATAGCTAAACCCCAAAAGGCCATGAAGACTTACAGTGAATCCCAGAAATCTCAGAAAACTGTGAAATCCATGATTGAGACAAAAAATGGAGACAAAAGCAGTGAGTCTAGTGCCAAGAAGAATAAGCATAACAAGAAAGGTGAGCTTTTAAATATCTATTTAAACTTTAAAGGAGAATTTTCTGCATGGTCTGTACTGATGTTACTTTATTTAAACAAGCATAAAAAAAACATTTTGGTGCATGATTCTACTCATCCATGTGAAAATACATTTCAAGGAGTAGAAATATGAATACAAACCTCTGACATTTTAAAACTACATGTTTTTTTTCTATTAAAATTATGGGTGTTTTGAAAATAGATTAATTAATAATTGTATTTTAACATTTAATACCACAGTGCAATTTATTATTATTATTTTTTTTTTATCTGATTGGGCAGAAAATGTGTTAAGATTAAATATACTGATAAAAAAGGTTTGTAGGTTGTGTGTGTGTGTAGGTTGTGTGTCTGTGTGTAGGTTGTGTGTCTGTGTGTAGGTTGTGTGTGTGTGTGTAGGTTGTGTGTGTGTGTGTAGGTTGTGTGTGTGTGTGTGTGTAGGTTGTGTGTGTGTGTGTGTGTAGGTTGTGTGTGTGTGTAGGGAGTTATGTGTAGGGTGTGTGTGTAGTGGGTGTGTGTGTGTGTGTAGGTTGGGGGGTGTGTGTGTGTGTAGGGTGGGGGTGTGTGTGTGTAGGGTGTGTGTGTGTGTGTGTAGGGTGTGTGTAGGGT
Organism: Clarias fuscus; assembly: GCA_030347435.1. Classification (NCBI taxonomy): domain Eukaryota; kingdom Metazoa; phylum Chordata; class Actinopteri; order Siluriformes; family Clariidae; genus Clarias; species Clarias fuscus. Next base: position 21,397,632 of record CM059210.1, read on the forward strand.
GGGTGTAGGTTGGGGGTGTGTGTAGGTTGGGGGTGTGTGTAGGTTGGGGGTGTGTGTGGGTTGGGTGCGTGTGTGTGCGTGTGTGTGTGTAGGGTGGGTGTGTGGGTGTAGTGTGCGTGTATATTGGCTTGCGTGTATCTGTTTAGGCCGCGTGCGTGCACGCGCACGTACATGCACGCTACACACACACGAACCCTGCACACACGAAAGCACGCTCTACACATGCACGAACCCTGCACACACGCATGCAAACACACACAAACACCACACACGCACCCTACACACAAACACATGTGTATTACATACGTGTATTGAATGTGTGAATGAGTGAGCATATGTGTATGTCTGTGCCCTGTGATGGATTGGCACCCTGTCCAGGGTGTGCCCTGCCATGTGCCCCAAGTCTCCTGGGATAGGCTACAGGCCCCCCATGACCCTGAATACAGGATTAAGCGGTATAGATGATGAGTGAGTGAGAGATACAAGCACGCTTCCAGAAACTAATTATGCTCGCAATCCAAGATTAACCTATATATGAGCAGCTGCATAATAATTTTGGGCATAAATATAATGTGCATCACTTAGAAGAAACTGTGTGTGACTGTACAATGTACAGTAAAATGTACGTACAAGTATACTGCAAACAACAATGTAGGTCACATATGAAAATGAGTTGATGTGTGACTGTTCCTTCAGTATAGTATTTATGACTATGATTGTGTGCAGCAAATTTATAAAGAATATGTTTTTGCAGCAGATAGCAGGTGATTCTGGGCAATGGTTTCTGAGGTGATTGCATGGGGGTCTTCCTGCGCCTAATGGTTTTGGGTGTACAGGGCTCTGTAGTGTTCTGCATAATATATATATATATATATATATTTTTTGCCGTTTCCAGTTTCTTGCAGAGTACAATTCGTGGAGGGTGTGGGCATCAGAGTGATTTATGCATGTTTTATATTTATTTATTTATTCTTCAGTTCTTAATGCTTTCTACAGTATGAGGCCTTTTGAAGAAGCAGTTTATATTGGTTTCCCACTTATGGTCTTTGGTAATTGGATTCCCCAGAAACCTAAAGCACTTCACAGATTACATAGGACTGTTGGATATTATAAGTTGGAGCAGAGTCTCATTAATCATCTAAGTTTTGAGTATGCGTCAGAGCACCAGTTCCACCTTAACAGCAGGTTTGTCAAGTCAGGTAGGCTTTTATTGTCATTCCGACCATATACAGTTAGTACACAGTGAAATGAAATAATGTTCCTCCAGGACCAAGGTGCTACATACATACAACAACATAAATTTAACAACACAAATTTTTACATTTTTAAATTAACCTAAAAAAAAAAACTATCAAATTCCATACAAAAAATACACAATAGACAACAAAGTGCACGTGCAAATGTGCAAACAAAGAGCTACATGACAAACACAACAAAGTAACACGTCTTTTTAGTTCCTCTATAGAAGGTGGTGAGCATTGGTGGTGGAAGCTATGCCTTTCTCAGCCTTCTCAAGAAGAAAAGACGTTGTTGGACTTTCTTGTGCAGAGAGCTAGTGTTGAGGGACCAGGTGAGTTTCTCCTCCAGGTGGACACCCAGGAATTTTGTACTCTTGACGATCTCCACAGAAGAGCCGTCGATGCTGAGTGAAGAGTGATCGCTTCGTGTCCTCCTGAAGTCAACAACCATCTCTTTTGTCTTATCGGCGTTCAGAGACAGGTTGTTGTCTTTACACCAGTCAGTTAGCCTCTGCACTTCCTCTCTGTACGCTGACTAGTCATTCTTGCTGATGAGTCCCACCACGGTCGTGTCATCAGCAAACTTGATATGATTGGAGCTGTGTGTTGCTACACAATCATGAGTCAGCAGCGTGAACAGCAGGGGACTAAGCACGCAGCCCTGGGGGGGCCCCAGTGCTCAGTGTGGTGGTGTTGGAGGTGTGGTTCTCGATCTGCACTGCCTGAGGTCTTTCGGTCAGAAAGTCCAGGATCCAGTTACAGAGGGAGGTGTTCAGGCCCAACAAGCTCAGCTTCCCAATCAGGTGTTGGGGAATTATTGTATTGAATGCTGAACTGAAATCTATGTACAGCATTCTGACATAGGTGTCCTTCTTTTCGAGATGTGTCAGTGCCAGGTGGAGTGTGGTGGAGATGGCGTCGTCCGTCGAACAGTTTGACTCTGCGTAGAGTTTTGCTCACATCAGCCGTGGTGAGACACATCACCTGGTCGTTTGGAGGAGGAGGGGTCTTCCTCGCCTTCACGTCGTTCTGCATGTCGAACCGTGCGTAGAAGCTGTTCAGCGCATTCGGAAGGGAGCCATCACTGTCACAGGCAGGTGATGAAGACCTGTAGTGGTGATGGCTTGTATGCCCTGCCACATGCGCCGTGTGTCGCCGCTATCCCTGAAGTGATTGTGGATTCTCTGGGCGTGCGCGCTTCGCCTCTCTAATGGCCCGGGACAGTTTGGCCCTTGCTGTTCTTAGGGCCACCTTGTCCCCCGATCTGAAGGCGGAGTCTCGGGTCCTCAGAGTGCACGCACCTCCGCACATTATCCACGGTGAGATGATGTTCTTGGAGACAGTGACCTCATCTGTGCACTTGTTGATGTAGCTGGTCACTGATGACTTGTACTCCTCCAAGTCAGTGAAGTCGCCGTAAGTCGCAGCCTCTCTAAACATGTTCCAGTCAGTGTTCTCGAAACAGTCGAAAAGAGCAGAGATGGCTCCTGCTGGCCAGGTTTTCACCTGCTTCAGAACCAGTTTTGAACGCCTGACGAGTGGTCTGTATGCTGGAATTAGCATAACAGAGATGTGATCTGAGTAGCCGAGGTGGGGGCAGGGCTCTGGCCGATATGCGCCGGGGATCTTTGTGTAAACAAGATCCAGCATGTTTTCCACTCTCGTTGCAAAGTCCACATACTGATGGAATTTAGGAAGCACTGACTTGAGATCTGCATGGTTGAAATCTCCAGCAACAATAAACAGTCCATCCGGGTGCGTGTTCTCCAGATTACTGATCTTTGCATACAGTTCACAGAGCGCCTCCTTAGCATTAGCACTAGGAGGAATGTACACTCCGATAATGAAAACAGTGGTGAATTTCCGCGGTAAATAAAAAGGTCTGCATCTAACAGTCACAATCTCCAGCAACGATGAGCAAAAGCTAGAAACTAGCACAGAGTTCTTACACCATTCCGTGTTGATGTAAACACACAAGCCACCACCGCGAGTCTTACCGCACAGAGCTGCGTTTCTGTCGGCGCGAAACGAGGCTAGCCCGTCTAGTTGAATGGCGGCGTCTGGAACTCTGTTTTCACGGAGACATGGCTCAGCGTCAAAGACGCAGCAGTCTCTATCCTCACGTTGTGTAGTCTGTTGCACAGTGCAGTGCAGTCATTGGTATAAAGAAGAGAAGAGACAAAGGGAGAGGACACATCCTTGGGGAGCACCAGTGCTGATTGTACTAGGATATTTGGGATTATTGTATTGAAGTGAAGTACAAAACAATAGTCACGCATTTTTTCACAAGCAGTCAAGGTGTTGCAGGATGAAGTGCAGTCCAATGTTGACTGCATTGTCGACTGACCTGTTTGTCTGTAGGTAAACTATAGGGGGTCCAGTAGCTGTCCTGTGATGTTCTTCAGGTGGGACAACACAGTCATTCAGAGGACTTCATGACCATACAAATTAACATTTCAGAATTGGGAAATTTCAGCATTTCCATTTTTTTGATTGACCTTGAGTTGGAACAAATTTGTTTGCTGCTAAGGTATTCTAAGTATGCTCAGTAAAACTCAGTAAAACAGCTATTTGGCTTACAGTATATTTAGTACATTAAAAAAATCACTATGATGATAGTATAGAAATACTATGATTTCTTTTTTCTAGATTCATTACTCAAGTGAAATGCTTTTTTAAATTTCCGTGATTATAGTTTAGTCATGAAAATTTCAGTATCACAAAGTAGTTTTTCTTAAAAATTTCTTAATTTCTTAAGATTAGTCAAAAATGATTAAGGATAGAGAGATGCTTCAGAGTAGCATGTTCATTTATGCACTCAGTACTTGGCCAGGGAATAATGCGTGTCTGCTGCCAACTCTGGCCTTCTGATAGTCATTGATTAACCAGGCATTTATCATTGCAATACACAAGACAGGGTAGCTTTATGGGTTCATGCTATTTGCACCAAATTCTTAGTGCCTCAGCAGAACTCAAGATTTATTTGACAAGTCTGCTGAACAACTCCCCCCCCCCCCCCCCCCTTGCTTTTTAAATGTCCAGTTTTAGTGAGCCTGTCCCCACTGCAGCCTTAGCTCCTGTTTTTGACTGATAGAAGTGGAACAAATCTGAGATAGCCCATCCTTCTCAGCCTGATCCTGAAACTATTCTACCTGAAAATCCCAAGACATCATCAGTAATAGAAAAACACACCAGCCCTTCTGGCACCAACAGTAATGCCACATTCATGCCACATAGCTGTTGGCAAATTTCTGAGTGGTTTTAGGAGGTGCACTGCTATAAATTGTTTTATACTTTTTGCGGTATTCATATACGATCAGTCATTTTATGGTATGATAACCAGAGCACCTTTCTTCATCTTGATAATCAGCAGGAGGAGGGGAACAGTTCGAGTCTTCTCAGGTCAGCTCTAAGAAGGCAGTGGCAAATAAAAATCAGGGCCTGAGCCAGGAGGAGATAATTCAGAAGAACGTTGCTGAGTTCATCCGCAGACAAGCAGGTGGACGAACAGAAAAGACAAAGTATGTATTTCTTGGTCATATTTGGTACAAATTATTTTGTTGTTCTTTTTTTAAGAAACAAACAAATTTTCAAGTAAAATTATTTCTGAGAGAAAGAGTGTGTAGATCCCTGCCCACCAAGAAAAGTGCTAACTTTGAGGCATAGTAAGAAAAAGCATAAGATAATTAAGTAAAGAAAGTCTGCCAGTGCGCAATTATATACTGTCAAAAAAACAACTGTTTCCTCTGTTTGCTTGTTATTTGTAACAGTAAATCTCCCAAACCTCAGAAGCCAAAAGGGAAGGAGAAAAGAGTTTGGGAAATGGGTGGCACGAGCACCAAAGACCTAGACTACAGTGGAACCAATAAGAATTTATTTAATAACCAATCACAAGATGAGTTCTCAGTTGAAACAGTAGGTATTAAGTCAAATTCTTTCAGATCATACTGTATACCATAGCTATGCTATTTAACATTTTAGTACATTTACCATTTTGTTGTACTTTGTGGGTGAGTAATGATTGACTTTTAGTTTAATTGTTTAGTTTGACGAAGATTTTGAGACCTCTTCTATTACTTTTGTGTTTTTGTTTCATGAATTTATCAGTGCTTGAAGGACAATTTTGGGTGGGGGAAGCTTGTAGTTTTTAAAAAGCCCTGGTACCCTTCAACCCTACTTTTACACTACAGTTTATGCTATACTGAGAATTGGTCACAGTCCACACAATCACTTGATTATTTGTGATAATCCATTGCCCAAAATACCCAGAAATGCACTGAAGTTCAGACAGTTCACTGAAGTTCTGTGTGTGTGTGTATAGGCCCTATAAATTGAATCTCCGGTTGTTTTTCTAGACCAAATTTGTTTGTTTTTTGCTTAAAATAAAAAAAAAATAAAATAAAATAAAAAAACAGACAGTATAGGTTTTTTATTATTATTATTATTATTATTATTATTATTTATTTAAGCAAAACGATATAACCAAACATGAACTGCTTATTTGGATTAAAAGTATATATATTAAATCACTTAAACAATTTTGCTAACCACATGCAACTTACATGCTGAATAAAATCAAACAGGTGCCTGACAGCATTTTTTTTTTTTTCATTCATGTTTTTTTTTCTTTTTTTTAACTGTGTGTATGGGCAAAATGTCTTTAGCGATATAACACGGCACAACATCAGTAATATCTTTCCATCGAGGCCCCTCTTATCATATGGGGAAATGTGGTTGCTGTTTTCATCTGGCTTTTAGTCGGTGTTTTTGCTCTGCCGCTTGTCTTGTTTAGCTCGCAGCGCCAAACACGACACCGATTCCACAGTGTGTCTCTGTTTGTGGTGCGCGAGTAAATTAGTTGTGCTGCTTCCTTTAGTTGCCACAAACTTCAGACAGATTTTACACCGGGCTTTGGCATGTTCAATGTGTAAAGTTGCGAACCCGAACAATTTCCATATGCCTGAAGAAACCGCGCCTCTGTTGGAAACGAGCTCTTTGGTTTCATCAGAGCGTGCTGCCATGTTGTTGTATCTCATATTTCCCATGTGTGAATCACAGAGGGGGCGTCACAGAACTACAGAAGCTCGTGGTGCCGTACCAAAGTGAAACTGTAAAATCCATTTTCATTTTTCAAAATCGACATAAGCCATAAATTCGATGTAATCGATAGTAACGATTAATCGCCCAGCTCTAATATTTATTTTTTTATTATTTATTTATTTATTTTCCTGCAAACTTAGCAAATCCAAGTTGGCTCTATGAAGGGTGACCTGCGAGATGTGGACTATGATTCCTCAGAGGATTTGGAGGAGGAAGAGGAAGAACAAAAAGACATGTTGCTACCTATTGATATCAGCAAAAAAGGGTGAGTCTTTTAAAATATTTAAAGTCTTTAAGGCAGGTTATTCTTGCCTTGACCTTACCTTGCCAGGTAATAACTTTCCACTGCATCATTTTCTAAAGTACTTATTTGTTTCAAGGCACTAACCATCCTCAAAATTAAGGCCAGCCTTGACCTAATTTAATTTGTTGAGTTGGAGGTGTTTAGTGATTCTGTTGTTAATAATGGATTTACTTGTGAAGTATAGACTAGTAGCTATTCTGGTTGATGATTATTGTGTTAAACATGTACATTCATATATTAAAGTGGTCAAGTAATGATGATAAGAGTGTAGAGTAGGGGTGGACAATAAGCTCCCTAACTTCAACAATGGAACCCTCACAGCTCTCCTCTCAGTTGCAAGGTTAAGACTTGGTTATAAATACTTTTATTCTACTAAAAACTAGCTAGGACTTTAGGGCCACCAGCTGCTGTAGGAGCCATTTACTAGACATTGCGGGTAATTTTAGCGATTTATGCAAGCTCAATTTTAAGGGCACATGTGGCATTTTTTTCTTCTTCATTTGTACAGTAACATATTCGGTCCAAAATGAAAAGTCTCTGTCTTATGAGACCAGAAAGTATTTTTCTCCAAGCTCTCCATGCACAGTAAATGGTCAATAAGAATGACTATTACTGTCGTGCTCACCGCCGCAGTAAAACGCCAGCAGCCAAAATAAATCAGTTGCAGTTCAAATTCATTTATGAAATTACCACCAGGTGACGCAAAGTGCCATTTTCAGTCGCCGCAGCTTTTAAATATAATTCAAGATTAAGTCATAACAATATGTTTTGTCAAAGAAATACTACAGTGACGGTAATTTCCATGTCCAAGTACTTTATACAACAAACACGAAAAATCAGAACCAGAGCTTTTGACATTTACTGAACAATAGAGTTAAAAAAAAAAAAAAAAAAAACATTGGTTAAATGTTGTTTAGACAGACGATCAAGTTCACTAGCTGACAATTTTATTTGTACACAGATTGAACTGTTATATAGCCTATCTCTGTGTCTGTTTATTGTTATTATTTTGAAAAAAATATTTAAAAACGTTCAATTTTAAATGCAGAAGTAACTATTTATAAAATAAATTGTCTTACCTTTATATAAATGTTTCATAGTCTTTTTTTTTGGAATTTAGTTGTAATTAAATAATATTTATGCAGTATAATCAGGACCTCTTATTCCTATTTATTCTAGGTTGTTGTTGTTTTAGTGTTACTGTGTACTGTGTTTCTGTTATTTGCAAATAATTCACTCTTCCCCAGGTGTGAACATGTCTCAGCTGTCTCACCTATACATTCAGCTTTCTCATACAAAAACAGTGAGGTCAGGTAGAACCCTCATGGATTTGGGGCATTTCTGAAGACCTGCAGTGCTTCAGGCCTCCTGTTAAATTTGTGCAAACTTAAAATCTGGATTTTAGGTAGATTTTCCTCATCATAACGTGCATTGTATTTTTTAATCACTTCATACAAAATCATTTTCTTTGATATTTTTGTAGAATATTAAAATTTTATATTTCATAAAAATGAAAGTAAATAAACAAAAAAAATTATTCCATTTGTAAAATAGCGTAAAAAAATCATGGGTTCTCTATAGAGTGATTAAAAACATTACAACGCATGTTATGATAAGGAAACTTTCCATCTCTTCCATTCCAGGGTTTAAAAACCTGTAACAATGTAAATTTTGGAATCCGTAGCAGCTCAGTGGTCTGCGCACAACCTCTTGCGGGTGTGCCTTTCTCTAAATACACCGTTTTCATGGGGGTGGGGCTAAGAAACGCGCATTTATTTATTTTTACCATTTATTCATTTTGTATATCTGTTAGGTTACAACCTTTTATTTGAGGGAAAATGACTGATGTGTCTAACTTTTTTCAGAAGAGCCTCTGTTTCATTGAATAATCCATGACTTTTCATGAATTTGTAAGTCCTGTCGACACCTCTCAGGTGACACCACCCACACACACAATTAAATAATATTCATGCAGTATAATCAGGGCCTCTTATTCCTATTTATTCTAGGTTACACATAAACACACTTTCTCATATCACAGAGAGAGGCTACTCCCGACAAGCAGAGAAAACGTCATAAGCACGTCACTGCCCCCAAACAGCCATTTGCATTTACTTTCATCTGAAAAGAGTCATTAAAAAAGCTCATGATGCATACATACATTTAAACTATTTATTCATACAGATGTACCTATTGTACATGGAAATTTACAAGTTTGTCACTGAACGATTTACCATGACAAAAAGCCATATAAGAACAGTGCCAGCTGGCACACCTAAAATAGATGCAGGATTATTTAAATAAATAAAATGTAAATGTTTTTCTAAACTTTGGCTGTTGTTTACTTACGATATTTGTTAATTTAGTTTAAATGAGGTTTGGGCTCCGGGATTTTGAGCCTGCATTGTAATGTTCCTCTTTAATTTATCCTCTTTATGTAATCTTCCTCTTTATGCGTGCTCAACCGCACGCATAAAGTTTTCCAGAGCGCACTGGCAGAAGTAGACTAATGATTATGAATGTGTCGGGGAAGAACAGCAAGGAGACTGACTAACCATTTAAATAATTAATTGATAAATTACTGATTCTTTATTTTCGGCTGTAGTCATGAAGGTAATCATTTCATCTCGTCATCTCCACAGAAGCGGATGTGCCTTTATTCACATTTCATATGAATTACATAATCTGACATTTGTATTCCATTAGTTTATGTAAAAACAGACATTTTGCTTTCTCTAAGTATAGATTTTACACGTCTGTAACTTGACTTGACTTGTGACGCAAATATACACAAGTTTTGGTAAATTTTTTGCCGCGCTCAAGTTCACTGAAACCAATACAGAGTAGCGCCACTTAATGGTAAAGCCAGCAAACACACACCCGTAATGCTGCAGCGGTAAAATCATTGTTCTGGTTGAGTACCATCTGTACCTTTAAGAATGTGTAAATACAGAGACATTAAGCCCATCTGTTCCAGCTGCCTCAAAGGAAACATTTCAGCGTTTTTAGACGATGCTGTGATCGTCTAAAAACAACAAACTGCAGCAATCAACCTACCTTTTAATCATTGCCGTGGAACACACCACCCTGAGCTTCTCATATATACATATGCCATGCAAATAAAATAAAATAAATCCTTTGCTGGTGACATTGTTCATGGTTTTGTCAAAATCATGCCACAAGGCTACCACAGTATTTTGCAGTGACCTGCCATCTCATCTCTTTTGCACTTAGTGGGGCCATCATTTGTTTTCCAACAGGGCAATAACCCTAAACACACCTCTACATTATGCAAGAGCTATTTGACCAAGAAGGAGATTGAGTGTTGCATCAGATGACCTGACCTCCACAATCATCTGATCTAAATTCACTTGATATGGTTTGGGTTGAGTTGGACTGGAGAGTGAGGGAAAAGCAGCTCATATGGGTGACAATGGATAACCGGGATTGATCTGCAGTCATACTGTGTGTTAGGAGGCTGGAAGTTCAGTATAACAGGAGATGTGTTGGAGTTAATAAGGAGTCCAGTTTGTTATTGGAGGCTCAGGTAGACTGTAGGAAACTGTCGGGAAACTCCAGTCCTGAACTATCGAGTGACTGCAGTCACAAGTCCTCAGAGAACAGCTGTGAGCATCAACCGAGGCCAGACCTGTCTTCGTGGAAAAGTGGAACCATTCCCAGTCACCACACATCCCAAGCAGACCACACAGGTTATCCAGGCGAAGAGATCTCCAACCAGAAGTCAGACAGGTCCAGAGGGCAGAGAGGGTCTGGATCACTGGCAGTTTAGGAGCGACATGTATAGCTCGACAGAGAGACAGGGAGTGTTAGGGAGAGAGAGAGCTAGAGAGAAGAGGAGAGAGCAGAAGAGTAGGAGAGATAACAGTTAGGTATGGTCACAGTCATAGAATGTATGAGGTGAATGTATATTTAGCGCAAGCAGGGACTCCAGCAGATCTAACTATGGCAGCATAACTAAAAGGAAGAGCCAGGAGGAAACACAGACATGAGGTCTCCCTGAGATGTAAAGCAACCAATCACTTTACAATCAATGAGAGTGGGGAAGACAGCATCTAAACATACCAGTTCACCATAATACTCTGTCTATTAGACCCCCAGATCTGCTCCTAAGGCAAATCTATTTACAAAAATGCTTGGCTAAATAAATAGGTTTTTTAGCCTAGACTTAAACATTGAGTCCTGAATATTAATTGGGACTATTCCACAACTTTGGGGCTTTTAAGAAAAAGCTCTTCTCTCAGCTGTAGTTTTCATATGTGATCTTCAGATCTTATAGCACAAAAAACTAAAGAATTAGAATTTTGAGTTTCTCTTATAGAAGGCAGCAGGTTTGCTATTCCTGTTTTACATGTTTGTGTTCTATATTTTTTAGAGCTACAAAGGGTGGCATTGGTGGTATTTTTGGAGTGCTGAAAGGTCTGGTTGGCTCAAAGATCCTGACTCGGCAAGATATGGAACCTGTTTTGGAGAAGATGAAAGACCACCTAATTGGTATGCTGACAACAGTACTCCCAGTGTGTGTCCTTTTTTGAGTTTTTCCCTAGCGTTGCTCATCATGATCTCACACTCCGAGCACTATATTAGAAGAAACTCTACACATACAAATTATCAGGGGAACCCTTAGGGGAATGATTGCTATGTTTCCTCTAAAGTTTCCTTGGCTAACTTGACAAAACATTTAGGAGTTAGCCTTCAATTTATATTACCACTTTATATAACCACTGTACAATTCTGGTGAAGATAAAAGCATGTTAGAATGCACTACATGTCAAATTTTGATGTGGATGGCCTATAATATCAAGAGACCACCTGGATTCCATTTCTGTATTCAAAAAACAGAAAGCTGAGGTTGCAGTGGGAACATTAGAACTGGACAGATGATTGAAAAATGTACCTTAAGGCAAACAGATGGTAGGGTCCGAATTTGGCTCCAGCAGCGTGACCTGACCTGCTTTTTTAGCACACCATGTTAATACCATTTATCTCATGATTACCACAGCCTTCATGGCCACAATTTACTCATCTGTGAATGGCTTCATCCAGCATGATAAAGCATATCATGACACATACCAAAAGTAATCTCAAGCTGTTGTCATGAGTTCAGTGATCATGAATTCCCAATAGAACAAATTTGCAGTGTAGTAGAAAGGGCAATATGTAGAATGAAGAATCTACATACCACCTGAAAAATCTCTACGTAGCACCTGAAAAATCTGTGGATTTTGGATGATGCACGCACATCATCATGAACCTGAATCTTGAAAAGAATATTTACATCTTATGAAACCCATACCATGAAGAACTGATGTAGTTTTTACTGATGGAGTTCCTTAGCCAGTATTAATAGTTTTCGTAATGAAGTGATCATGGTCTGCGTGTCATAAAAAGGATTAACAAGTTTCCTTAAGGTTTTTAAAACATTTTTAGTCTACACACATTCTAATGCATGATAACCAGATTAATGCATGATAACCAATTAATTCAAGCTCTTTTTGATGACATGAAGTGATTTCAATGACACTTAATTTGGCCTTGTGTTTTGAAGCTAAGAATGTAGCAGCTGAAATTGCCTCACAACTTTGTGATTCTGTCGCAAGGAAACTGGAAGGGAAGGTCATGGGAACTTTCTCCAGTGAGTATACTTGCTGAACAGCTTTAACAATTAAATGATGGGTGTTCAACTCTCTCTCTCTCTCTCTCTCACACACACACACACACACCCTCATTGACTTACCTTTCATTTCAAATTCAAATTTTATTTGTCACATACACAGTATGATATGCAGTGAAATGTTTAGACGACTACCCGTGACCTTAAAATAAAAGACTATTAAAAGACTATTAATAGGAAATAAATATAAAGAAGAAAGAAGTAGATTTAACTAAGAATAAAATATCTGTACAGTACAAATATACAATATAAGGAAAATATAAGAAAACCTAGGTGTACAATATAGAAAAATATAGAATTTGGAATTTTTGTGTGGGAAGGAGTGGAGTATAAATAGAAATGTCCAGGGGGTGTGCGCAAGTATGCTGTAAAGTGTTCATACTTAAAGTGACTTGTGCATAATAGAATAAATAGTAATGTGGAAAGTGTGCAGTGACCACTAGTGTTGATGATTGTCCGGAATGTCCAGAGAGAGTGCAAGAAGCATGAGTGTGGGTGTGTAAAGTGGATCAGTACTGTGGTTGAGAGGCCATATTGCCTGCGGGAAGAAGCTCCTCTTCTGGTCTCCTCTTCTGGTCTTCAGGGAGCAGAATCGCTTTCCTGACCTCAACAGAGAGAACAGTCCATTGCTGGGGTGGCTGAGGTCCTTCATGATCTTCCTGGCCTTGGTCCAGCACCGCTTGTTGTAGATTAAATGCAGGTCAGGGGGCTTGGTGTGGATGATGCGCTCAACTGATCGCACCACCCTCTGTAGAGCTCGTCTGTCCTGCATGGTGCTGTTCCCGAACCAGGTTGTGATGTTTCCCGTCAGGATGCTCTCTATGGTGCAGGAGTAGAAGTTCCTGAGCACCTTGGAGGGCAGTCTCTCAGGCGTCTGAGGTGGTAGAGACGCTGTCGGGCCTTCTTCACCATGGTGTTGATGTGACAGGACCATGACAGATCCTGCTTGATGTGGACAACAAGGTATCTGAAGCTGTCAACTCTCTCCACTGGGCTATTATTGATAACAGGGGTCTTGTAATTCCTCTCCTGCTTCGTGCTAAAGTCCACTATCAACTCCTTTGTCTTGCTGACATTTAGAAGGAGATTGTTCCTCTGGCACCAGTGCTCCAGATTTCCAATCTCCTCCAGGTAGGCCGTCTCATCATTGTCAGTGATCAGGCCCACCACGAGGGCTCAGAACACAACCCTGTGGTGTTCCATTGCTGAGCGTGAGGGAGGCTGAGACATGTCCATGTCCATGTTTCTTACTTTCTTATTTGATTTGGGTGTTTTAGGGTTAAACAGATTTGATAAGCAATAACATTTTGGTTTTATTGCCCTTATTTTGTCTTGCTAGAATGGGTCTAAAATAATGTGGAAGAATTCTAATCAGTTCTTAGGTTTTGCCACCCGATAAGGTCAACCTGAGAATTATTAGCCAGACCTCAGACAGACACTCAAACAAGTTTTATCAGTTCAATTAGTGGTGGCCAATGTTTTTTTCTCTAAAGCATCGTTTATTTTGTGTTTGTATGTGTGTGTGTTTGTGTGAGTGTATGTGTGTGTGTGCGCGTGCGTACTCGCACAGAGGTGTATGCGTGTGTGTGCTCGCGCAGAGGGGTGCGTGTGTGCTCGCAAAGAGGGGTGCGTTTGTGTGCTCGCGCAGAGGGGTGCGTTTGTGTGCTCGCGCAGAGGGGTGCGTTTGTGTGCTCGCGCAGAGGGGTGCGTTTGTGTGCTCGCGCAGAGGGGTGCGTTTGTGTGCTCGCGCAGAGGGGTGCGTTTGTGTGCTCGCGCAGAGGGGTGCGTTTGTGTGCTCGCGCAGAGGGGTGCGTTTGTGTGCTCGCGCAGAGGGGTGCGTTTGTGTGCTCGCGCAGAGGGGTGTGTGCGTGTGCTCGCGCAGATAGGTGTGTGCGTGTGCTCGCGCAGATAGGTGTGGAGCGTGTGCTCGCGCAGAAAGGGGCTGTGTGTGCGTGTGCTCGCGCAGAAAGGGGCTGTGTGTGCGTGTGCTCGCGCAGAAAGGGGCTGTGTGTGTGTGTGCTCGCGCAGAAAGGGGCTGTGTGTGTGTGTGTGTGTGCTCGCGCAGATGGGGGTGTGTGTGTGTGCTCGCGCAGATGGGGGTGTGTGTGTGTGTGTGTGTGTGCTCGCGCAGATGGGTGTGTGTGTGTGTGTGTGTGTGTGTGTGTGTGCTCGCGCAGATGGGTGTGTGTGTGTGTGTGTGTGCTCGCGCAGATGGGTGTGTGTGTGTGTGTGCTCGCGCAGATGGGTGTGTGTGTGTGTGTGTGTGCTCGCGCAGATGGGTGTGTGTGTGTGCGCTCGCGCAGATGGGTGTGTGTGTGTGTGCGCTCGCGCAGATGGGTGTGTGTGTGTGTGCGCTCGCGCAGATGGGTGTGTGTGTGTGTGTGCGCTCGCGCAGATGGGTGTGTGTGCGCTCGCGCAGATGGGTGTGTGTGTGTGTGTGTGCGCTCGCGCAGATGGGTGTGTGTGTGTGCGCTCGCGCAGATGGGTGTGTGTGTGTGCGCTCGCGCAGATGGGTGTGTGTGTGTGTGCTCGCGCAGATGGGTGTGTGTGTGTGTGTGCTCGCGCAGATGGGTGTGTGTGTGTGTGTGCTCGCGCAGATGGGTGTGTGTGTGTGTGTGTGTGTGTGTGTGCTCGCGCAGATGGGTGTGTGTGTGTGCGCTCGCGCAGATGGGTGTGTGTGTGTGTGCGCTCGCGCAGATGGGTGTGTGTGTGTGTGCGCTCGCGCAGATGGGTGTGTGTGTGTGTGCGCTCGCGCAGATGGGTGTGTGTGTGTGCGCTCGCGCAGATGGGTGTGTGTGTGTGCGCTCGCGCAGATGGGTGTGTGTGTGTGCGCTCGCGCAGATGGGTGTGTGTGTGTGCGCTCGCGCAGATGGGTGTGTGTGTGTGCTCGCGCAGATGGGTGTGTGTGTGTGTGTGCTCGCGCAGATGGGTGTGTGTGTGTGTGTGCTCGCGCAGATGGGTGTGTGTGTGTGTGTGCTCGCGCAGATGGGTGTGTGTGTGTGTGTGTGTGCTCGCGCAGATGGGTGTGTGTGTGTGTGCTCGCGCAGATGGGTGTGTGTGTGTGCGCTCGCGCAGATGGGTGTGTGTGTGTGCGCTCGCGCAGATGGGTGTGTGTGTGTGTGCGCTCGCGCAGATGGGTGTGTGTGTGTGTGCGCTCGCGCAGATGGGTGTGTGTGTGTGTGCGCTCGCGCAGATGGGTGTGTGTGTGTGTGCGCTCGCGCAGATGGGTGTGTGTGTGTGTGCGCTCGCGCAGATGGGTGTGTGTGTGTGTGCGCTCGCGCAGATGGGTGTGTGTGTGTGTGCGCTCGCGCACATGGGTGTGTGTGTGTGCGCTCGCGCACATGGGTGTGTGTGTGTGCGCTCGCGCAGATGGGTGTGTGTGTGTGCGCTCGCGCAGATGGGTGTGTGTGTGTGCGCTCGCGCAGATGGGTGTGTGTGTGTGCGCTCGCGCAGATGGGTGTGTGTGTGTGTGCGCTCGCGCAGATGGGTGTGTGTGTGTGTGCTCGCGCAGATGGGTGTGTGTGTGTGTGTGCTCGCGCAGATGGGTGTGTGTGTGTGTGTGCTCGCGCAGATGGGTGTGTGTGTGTGTGTGCTCGCGCAGATGGGTGTGTGTGTGTGTGTGCTCGCGCAGATGGGTGTGTGTGTGTGTGTGCTCGCGCAGATGGGTGTGTGTGTGTGTGTGCTCGCGCAGATGGGTGTGTGTGTGTGTGTGCTCGCGCAGATGGGTGTGTGTGTGTGTGTGCTCGCGCAGATGGGTGTGTGTGTGTGTGTGCTCGCGCAGATGGGTGTGTGTGTGTGTGTGCTCGCGCAGATGGGTGTGTGTGTGTGTGTGTGCTCGCGCAGATGGGTGTGTGTGTGTGTGTGTGCTCGCGCAGATGGGTGTGTGTGTGTGTGTGCTCGCGCAGATGGGTGTGTGTGTGTGTGTGCTCGCGCAGATGGGTGTGTGTGTGTGTGTGCTCGCGCAGATGGGTGTGTGTGTGTGTGTGCTCGCGCAGATGGGTGTGTGTGTGTGTGTGCTCGCGCAGATGGGTGTGTGTGTGTGTGTGCTCGCGCGGATGGGTGTGTGTGTGCGTGCTCGCGCGGATGGGTGTGTGTGTGCGTGCTCGCGCGGATGGGTGTGTGTGTGCGTGCTCGCGCGGATAGGGGTGTGTGCGTGCTCGCGCAGAGGGGTGTGTGTGTGTGTGCGTGCGCGTGCCCAGAGGCTTGACAGTAGTAGGTCTTACCTGGGAAAATGACTGATGCAGGTGTGTGTGTGCGCTCGCGCAGAGGGGTGCGCGTGCGCTCGCGCAGAGGGGTGCGCGTGCGCCTCGCGCAGAGGGGTGCGTGTGTGTGTGCCCGCGCAGAGGGGTGCGTGTGTGTGTGCCCGCGCAGAGGGGTGCGTGTGTGTGTGCTTTCGCAGAGGGGTGCGCGTGTGTGTGTGCCCTCGCAGAGGGGTGCGCGTGTGTGTGTGCCCTCGCAGAGGGGTGCGCGTGTGTGTGTGCCCTCGCAGAGGGGTGCGCGTGTGTGTGTGCCCTCGCAGAGGGGTGCGCGTGTGTGTGTGCCCTCGCAGAGGGGTGCGCGTGTGTGTGTGCCCTCGCAGAGGGGTGCGCGTGTGTGTGTGCCCTCGCAGAGGGGTGCGCGTGTGTGCCCGCCCTCGCAGAGGGGTGCGCGTGTGTGCCCGCCCTCGCAGAGGGGTGCGCGTGTGTGCCCGCCCTCGCAGAGGGGTGCGCGTGTGTGCCCGCCCTCGCAGAGGGGTGCGCGCGTGTGTGCGTGCCCGCGCAGAGGGGTGCGCGCGTGTGTGTGTGCCCGCGCAGAGGGGTGCGCGCGTGTGTGTGTGCCCGCGCAGAGGGGTGCGCGTGTGTGTGTGCCCGCGCAGAGGGGTGCGCGTGTGTGTGTGCCCGCGCAGAGGGGTGCGCGTGTGTGTGTGTGTGCTCGCGCAGAGGGGTGCGCGTGTGTGTGCCCTCGCAGAGGGGTGCGCGTGTGTGTGTGTGCCCTCGCAGAGGGGTGCGCGTGTGTGTGTGTGCTCGCGCAGAGGGGTGCGCGTGTGTGTGTGTGTGCTCGCGCAGAGGCTTTACAGTAGTAGGTCTTACCTGGGGAAATGACCGATGCAGGTGTGTGTGTGCTCGCGCGGCGGTGTGTGTGTGTGTGTGCTTGCGCGACGGTGTGTGTGTCATTCTCCACTAATGATGATAGCTTAGCTACCACCCTCCTT
Source organism: Clarias fuscus (assembly GCA_030347435.1). Taxonomy (NCBI): domain Eukaryota; kingdom Metazoa; phylum Chordata; class Actinopteri; order Siluriformes; family Clariidae; genus Clarias; species Clarias fuscus. Next base: position 21,415,157 of record CM059210.1, read on the forward strand.
TCTCCCGCCTGTGAAGTGTACTCTACAGGGGAGTCCCCAGGACTGAGCTGGCCTTTATCAGCTTGTCCAGTCTGTTCCTGTCTACGGGACAGGAATCAGCAGAACATTCCATAGAACATGGCTGAGGCCACCACAGAGTGCTTCCTGCACTCTAAGAGACATTAGTCTCCTCAGCAGAAAGATTCTGATCTGTCATTTCTTATAAATTGCAACTGTGTTCTCAGTCCAGTCCAGTTTATAAGAGTCCGCTTTCTCAATGTTCTTTCCTTGAATGTTCACTGGTGATGGTGAAGTGAGTTTGTGCTTGTGAAAATCCACCAGTTTTAAGTTCTTTGGTCTCCCCTGCATTTATCTGGAGGCAGCTCTATTGGGACCAGTCCACAAAGTTCTGGATCAGTCCTCTGTCATCATCCTTTGTGATCATGCAGACGATGGCAAAGTCATCAAAGTACGTCCGCAGGTGATGTGTTGAACATGAAGTCTGCGGTGAAGACTGTAGAGAAGAACGGAGCCAGGACCATTTCCTTCGGGGCACCAGTGTTGCAGACAACCATGTCAGACTCAGTCATATGCAAGTCCTCACATACTGTGGTCGGTTTGTGAGGTAATCCAGTATCTAGGTAGATAGATGATGGTCCACTCCCATGTACCCCAGCTTATCCCTCAGAAGAGCAGTTAGATGGTGTTAAACGCACTAGAAAAGTAAAATAACAGGACTCCATCTGTGCTCCCCACCTTTTCCAGGTGTGAAAAACTTCTATTAAGAAGGATGATGACCGCGTCTTCCACTCAAATGACAGGCTGGTAGGCAAACTGAAGTGGATCCATCACCAGCCACTCCAGCGTCTTCATAATGGGTGACCCAGGTTATTAATCTTCCTGGGCTTTCTAAAGAAGAGCCCGTTCGCCAAGAGAAACTGTTATAAATGATTATATATAAATTACTCTTTGAACACCACGCTTGCGCTACTGCTCCTATACCGGTTTATTCTGCCAGCAGTGGAGCAAAAAGAAATTAAATAATATTAGTCAGGTGGAAGTAATTTATGCCTGATTGAGGTAGATGGCAGTAGTCTAAAGCTAGTTGTGTGAAATGTATACTGGAGGTTGACTGGCTTTTAAGTAATTAAAGATTATTAAAGTAATTAAAGATTATTAAAGAGCCACACTATGGCACACCAATGAAATAGGTGATTCAGTTAAAGCCCACCCCTTTTAGGTTATGCAAAGTACTTTTCATTTCATGTTCATTTATGTAAACTTTCTCAACGAATTGTCGACTTTCCCCTATTAAGCCAACAACATTGCTAGGACTAGCTCATAGCAGTAGGTGTTTATTCAAATTATTATGAATTTCGTTTGGTGAGCATGAAAAGTTAAAATAGCAAATTCATATGAACGGAGAGCCAAGGAATTATGACCAACATGAATTTTCATGGGACTGTTATTTTCCAAGTTATCAATATGCTCATTTTTGTTTCTGAATTTTATTGGCTCTGTACATGTATTTTGCACAATAGCAATTAATCCAAGTTGCATTAATTTTTGGCCAAGATCTTTTATAGATGATGAGAGGGTCAAACCTCTCCAACACCACTTTTTGAACACTTTCAGTGGTGGTTAGTATGGACAGTGTACAATGGGTAAAAAATATTAATTCTCACACAATCACTATTTCACCATTTGGGTCAGATGAATCTTTGCATTGGTATCCTGGAATATACCTTTACCATCGGGGAAAATCCATTGGTGGGACAACCTGGACATTCATTAACTTCAGGCAGAGATTAGGGAGATTAGAGTCAAATTTGTCTTGGTGCCAAGTACATATACAGAGCCAATGAAATACAGTAAGAATCTAACCATAAGTGCATAATTGGCCTATCAATAATAAATAACAAATGTGGTAACTGAGGGTAAGGGCCCATATGTACATGGATGAGAGCAATTAATGTGTAGGAGGTACTTAAATGACTTATTGGCACCATGATTGGTCCTCATGCCCACCTGAGAGGTGTCAATAGGTCTTACATAGTCATGAAAAGTCATTGATTATTCAGTGAAATAGAGGCTCTGCTGACAAAAGTTAGGCACATCAGTCAGTCAGTGTGGAAGAGATGGAAAGTTTCATTATCATAACATGGCTTGTACTGTTTTTAATCACTCTATACACAACAAATGAAAATACAAATGGTATATTCTTTTGTTGTTTTTCATTTTGTATTAATTTTTAAACTTTTATTTTTAAAAAAATACCAAAGAAAATTGTGTATAGAGTGATTAAAACAATACAATTCATGTTATGATAAGGAAAATCTCAATGTCTTCCATTCCAGGGATTAAAAACGGTAACAATGTCAAGTTTAGAATCTGGAATCCAGAAGATGAAATTTAAAAAGAGGCCTGAAGCACTGCAGTTTAGTTTCTCTGAATGTATAGATGAGAACTGCTGATTCACACCTGGGGAGGGGTAAATTATTTGCATTTTAATGTTGTCTGACATTGTAAAGCACACACAGTAACCCTAAAACATGATTATCTTCTTCACTACACTGTAAACCCTAATGCTCAATGTAATTAAACATATGGAGTACTGTTAACTTAAATAATTGAATGAATAATAATTTTGAGTATTCAGAACTTTTTGGTGTTTGAGTTTGTAGAACAGACACTTTCCAAGTTAGCTGAACAAATTCAACAAACTCAAAAATTGATAATTCTGTTGACTTAAAATTGGAAACATCATTACTTAAAAATTATGATGTAACCGATAACCTCAAATATTTTGAGTTTTGCCAACTTAATCGGGTTTACAGTGCAACAGACCCCGAGCTACACTCCCCACTGTATTTTATAGCTTGGGGAGAAGCCCGGGATCATTAGCTGCGATAGCTCACCAGTCGTGCCTAATTCCGTGGCCCTGCTCCTTTGCGCACCAGCAGAAGGAGAGGCCGCCTAGCTAGTGAGCGAGGAGCAATATTGATTTGGCCGCACTAGCCTGAGAGGCCGGCTAGCTAGTGAGCGAGGAGCGATGTTGATTTGAGCGCACACCCATCACAGGTGAACGCCGTGACAACACAATAACAATAATATTTTGAACATTTTGCAGGTTGCCGTTTGGAGAAACCAGATAATAAAGAATAAACGAATTGTTGGGTCAAAATAACCCAACCAGGTGTTCATTTGTAAATGACTCACTACATCTCATTTGCCCCAATATGAGCAACCCAACAATGTGTTTAAAGTACCCGAAATAACCCAGAATTTTGACCCAGCATAAACAACTCAACAATGTGTTTACAGAAACAACACAGCATTTTTAGTCTTTTTTGCCTGCTACACTGCAAACCCGATTAAGTTGGCAAAACTCAAAATATTTGAGGTAATCAGTTGCATCACATTTTTTAATTAATGATGTTTCCAATTTTAAGTAAACAGAACTATAAATTTTTGAGTTTGTTGAACAAATAAAAAAAAAATTGTTGCAGACCACCCAGCACAGGAATCAAACCCGGGCTTTCCGCATGGCAGGCGAAACACTTGTCACTGCGCCACAAGTGCTCTATAGATTTTACATTGGTGGAAGTTTTACTTATGTTATTATTACTTACGTACTCAAAATTATTACTCATTCAATTATTTAGGTCAACAGTACTCAATGTTTTTAATTATTTTGAGCATTAGGGTTTACAGTGTAGTGTACTTGTTTTAAACGCCCCCGTATCATGCAAATATTCATTCAAAAGTTCAGCTGAGATTCATATAAATCTTCAGAAGTTGCACTAAGCTAAACCAACTTAATATCGTTCAAAGTTATGATGTTATTTAGTAAAACTTTTCACAATGCGTTTTTGCATGGCATGAGAGTTAGGGAATTTGATTCTGATTACTTATATTGTTCTCATGTTCCAGGCGACAAACTTCAGGTCGTTGAGCACAACAGGACAATTTATAACAGCCTATGATCGTACTTACGGACCGCAATTTTGATTTTAGGCCCCCATTTCACTAAGCCAAATTTGCTCCTAAATTTAGACTGATCCAAATTTATGACCACTGGAAAGCTCGGTACAGGACGGTAATAGCTGCTTAAAGCCTTTTTTGGGCTCTGTATGAATTACGATCTGGTCATCAGCATCATTATTGTCAGGAGGAAAATTGGAGCATGTTCAATGTACAATATAATGTGCAAAGTCAGTGCCTTCGTATCGACTCATAAGCGTCGTTATCGAGTCATTATTGTTTTTTGTTTTTTTTTGCCCATTTATGGAGTCCTTATTGGATTTTATCACCACCTTATCTGTTTGGCAGCAATCGGCAGCTAAAAATCCTCAAATTTAAATGCAGATGTAAGTAATGACAAAAATACAAATTTGTTTCCATTGTTAACGGCTCGATGGGGGTTGCTACACTTGAAAAGAATAGCCGAACTGGTAGAGACCGCAAGGACTTTTTAAAAAATGTGAAGTATTCCTTTAAGTTGTAAAAGTCCACATAGCAGTGAGAGATTATATTAAGTTCTTCTTCCAAATGGCAACTGGTTAGATCTCATTTTATTAATTTTCAGGCTTTGTCCGATTAAATGTTTGTACTGAACTGTACATTGGATTTACAACTCGTTTTTATGTACGTTGATCTGTCTGAGCCTGGGGGTGTGAGGATTGTGTGTGGTTGTTTTTGTTCTGTGTGTTCTTTTTGCACTCTCTTTTTTTAGAAGTTGTTTTTTCTTGTGTGTTTATTAATTCCATGTAACTTAACATATATGTATTATATGACATTTATCAAATATAGCATTGCTAATCTTGTATAAACATGATGTTTATCTTGATGATGCCCACTTCCAGCAAACTGAATGTGGAAACTGCTTAAAATTAAATAGTGCTTCCAAATGGCCCTTTATGTCAGTGAGTAAATTCAGCCACCTGGTTATTAAACTGGTCATGTTTACTATTGGATTGTGGATTTGAGTGATTTTTGGATATTTTTTTTCTCTTCTGCTTTTCTCACCCCGTTCCCCCTTCTATAGCTGTGGCATCTATGGTGAAGCAGGCTCTGCAAGATGCTCTGGTGCAAATCCTGCAGCCAAAGCGAAGAGTGGACATCCTCAGAGACGTACTTGAGGCACAGGCTCAGCACAAACCCTTCGTCATTACCTTCTGTGGGGTCAATGGGGTCGGCAAGTCCACCAACCTTGCCAAGGTCAGGATTTGTATAGCTGCTGTTTATTTCTAGTATATTGCTTAGTTTGCTTAACGCCTTTTACACATGACTGAATTAATACCTGTCTAATTTTGTATCTGTCTCCTGCTGTAAGCACCAAGTTGTTAGAAGTAGATTCCTAATCCCATCGTGAAAAATGCTGTGAAATGGTGCCTCTATGGATCAGACTTGTTCATCTAGCACATCTCATAGATACTTGATCAGATTGAGGGGAATTTGGAGACTAAGTCATACCTAGTGACCTTTTTGTTATGTTGCGCAACCAATGTTTTGGACAGTCTTGCAGTGTTTTGGGACACATTATCCTACTAGAAACCGCAACTGCCTTTAAAGAATAATGTTGCCATACAAGAGTGTACTTGGTCATCAATGTTTTGATAGGTATACTACATTGATCACTGAGTCCTGACAAATTTTTTGGCATATCCAGCATTACCTTTTTTCAGCAATTTGTGATATAGCATGACTTATGGGATTGGACCAGATAGGCTTGCCTTTGCTTCTCACTGACAAAAATAAGACCTAGGCATATATCACCACAGGTCATCCTTTAATGTACTCTTTTGTCCACACCCCACAAGAACTATGGTTTTGGTGATGATTTGACCCAGTTGTTTAGTCATCACAAATTAGACTTTATTAACTCAATTAGCTAAAGTAATTAAAATTGATTATCTTATTATTGATTACCCGGTTTGCGAGCATTCCGCAAAACAAGCAATTTATTTTTAATTATTTGACTTAAGTCTTAGTTTACAAGTACAGAGGATCATGTAGCACGCATGCTCTTCTTGTTTTGACGCCAAGCGTCATGTGCTCACAACTGGGCCAATGGGTTTTCTCTCTCGCGTCTCTAACCGTCGCCCCTGCTCGGTCTTAGTGCGCGTCACTCACTGGTATAATCAACATCTGTGCACGCATGTACTATTTACTATAACACTGTGACCACATGTGTGCGTGTAAAGCATTTTTTATTTTGTGTTTGTATGTGTGTATGTGTGAAAGTCACCCTTTACACGATTATGTAAAGAAAGAACAAGTGTCAGAGATGTTAAAGATCCATTTTCTCTCTCTGTCAGCCTGCACTCCACTTGCAGCCTGCAGCGCGTCATTGGACAGGTTGCCCCTTCACCCCTCCTCTTGCCTTCACACATTCCCTCTCACACACACTCTCTCTCTCTCTAATGGAAACACTGCTCGTGCGGTTAATGTGCAGGTTAATTAGTTTTATTTTTACTTTACAGCAGTGCTTCCGTTAGTGTGCGCTCACTCGAGTGTCATTAGAGATGTTCCTTGTTCATTTCCCCGATAAGGCTGTGTTTTCCGTTAATGTGTGTGTGAAAGTTGTTCCACACAGTAGTCCTCCCCCTCTCAAATGAGGAAGGGTTATTGTGTAATTCGTATTTTTGTCATATACAAAGAGAAGCGAGAGGGGAAAGTGTCATTCCTAGGTAAAGTGCAGGTAATTTTTTTATTTCTACTTTATATTTTGTATTAATTATTTTCATGTATTTATTTTTTGGGATTGTGGAACGGATAATTTGAGATTCCATTTTTTCTTTTGGGTAAATTTTGTGATTTGAGTGCTTCCTGAACTAATTATGCTCGCAATCCAAGGTTCCAAAGTGTGTGTGTGTGTGTGTGTGTGTGTGTGTGTGTGTGTGTGTGTATATATATATATATATATATATATATATACACACACACACACACACATACAGGGGTTGGACAATGAAACGCCTGGTTTTAGACCACAATAATTCATTAGTATGGTGTAGAGCCTCCTTTTGTCTTGGTTATGACAGATACAAGTCCTGCACTGTGGCCAGAGGGATTTTGAGCCATTCTGTATGCAGAATACTGGCCATGTCACAATGTGATGCTTGTGGAGGAAAACGTTTCCTTACTCACTCCTCCAAAACACCCCAATGTGGCTCAATAATGTATAGATCTGGTGACCAGGCCATGGAAGATGTTCAACTTCACTATCATGTTCATCAAACCACTCAGTCTTGCTGTGTGTATTTGTTCATTATCATCATCATACTTCACTCTGGGCATGGAACAGTCTGGGTATTACGCTCCTTTGGGGCTTCTCCACACCGTAACTCTCCTGGATGGGGAAAAGACAGCGGATGGACTCATCAGAGACCAATACATGTTTCACATAGTCCACAGCTCAAGATTTTTTCGCTGCTGGAACCATGAAACCGACGTTTGGCATTGGCATGAGTGACCAAAGGCATGGCTATAGCAGTCCGGCCATGTACATTGACCCTGTGGAGCTCCTGACAAACAATTTTGGTGGAAACAGGAGAGTTGAGGCAGCTGTGGTTTTATGTTTTTAACATATTGGTTAACACGCGGACATCCCTTTCAGACTGCTTCCTCTTGCGTCCACAGTTACTCCTGTTGGATGTGGTTCGTCCTTCTTGGTGGTATGCTGACATTACCCTGAATACCATGGCTCTTGATACATCACAAAGACTTGCTGTCTTGGTCACAGATGTGCCAGCGAGATGCACACCAACAATTTGTCCTCTTTTGAACTCTGACATGTCATCCATAATGTTGTATGCATAGCAATATTTTAAGCAAAACTGTGCTATTACTCTGCTAAACCTTCACACTCTGCTCTTACTGGTGGAATGTGCAATCATTGAAGATTCGGCAGGCTGAACAAATTGGCAAAACAACACTAAATTGGTATGTGTGTGTGTGTGTGTGTGTGTGTGTGTAGAACAAGTACACATTTTAGTGGTCAGTGATGCCAAAACTTCTGGTCTACAGAGATGTGGGGACAGAACCGATATTGTCAGATATGACATTCTTTACCATATTCACAAGGGATAGAGTGCAGTGGTGTTGGTTCCAAAAACATGATGAATCATAGAGATCATAATTGTTCTCTTCTACAGATCTCATACTGGCTGATTGAAAATGGCTTCTCAGTGCTGATTGCTGCATGTGACACATTTCGTGCGGGTGCAGTGGAACAGTTGAGGACTCACCAACAACGACTGAACTCGCTACACCCACCACAGCAACATGGACGCCCTGTCATTCAGCTCTTTGAAAGGGGTTATGGCAAGGACGCTGCCGGCATTGCAATGGAAGCTATTGCTTATGGTAACTTGTAATTGCATATCATTGGGAAATTTGATTTTCAAAATAGACAAGAGTAACATTTTCACCTCCTTCTTAACATAAACCATTACCCAAATTAGCTAGCCTTGCCACCGAATAAGTCGTCTTTTTTAAGATAGAGAAAAAAAGCAGTTGGGTCCATAAATATTTAAACATTCACAAAGTTATTGTTCTTTTAGCAGTCAAACAGTACACTATGTTTAAAATTAAATATGAGTTAAAACTACAGGCATCCAGATACAATTTGTGGATGTTTACATCCAAATCAGGTGAATGTAAGAAGTAGAGCACATTTTACATGGGATTCATCTATTTTTAAGGGACCAAAAAGAATTGATCAAATGGCTGCTTAGTTGTTTTATGGCCAGGACTAGACAGTTATTGCCTTATTATGTAAGCAGATAAAGTTGATTTTAAGTGTCTCATTTGCATTTGGGAGTCTGTTTTTTTTTTTTTTTATTTAAATACATACTCTCCATGAAGGAGTGACAAACATTTTATTTATTTTTTGTTTTGTAAAAAATAAATGCACTCAGAAACACCAACAGATGAGGAAAATTATAAAATGCACATGTGATGAATGGCAAGAATTCATTCCCTGATGAAAAAAAAAACTTTATTGGGCAGATCAAGTACAGAAGATCTATCTTCGGAAGTTAGACATATCTGTGATAGTTGATCAAAGTTAATGTTAGTGTTATAGTGTTTAAAAGATAATTGGCAGATTAGTCTTGGGCAAAACCATTGTGGAAGAAGGCCCACATATTTCTGGTATAATATCTGATGGACAAATGAGACAAAGATTGTAATTCATATCAGAATGATGGGGCAAATGGTATGGAGATGTGAAGAAAATCAACAATAAGTTTGTAAACGGACAAATATTCATGGTCCTGACTATACACAATCAACTATATTTATTGTTTCTTTTTCTTTTTTGCTCATCTTATCTTATAGCCCGTAATCAGGGGTTTGATGTTGTGCTGGTAGACACAGCTGGCCGCATGCAGGATAATGCTCCACTAATGACTGCTCTGGCTAAGCTTATTGCGGTCAATACTCCAGATTTGGTGCTGTTTGTAGGAGAGGCTTTAGTGGGCAATGAGGCTGTGGATCAGCTGGTAAGTTCAGTATTACCTCAATACTTAACACCTCTTACAGGGTAATTGAAGAAACAGATCAGGTACAGTACAGTTGTGGTCAAAGGTTTTGAGGCACAAATTTTAATTTTCACAAAGACTGCTTCTTCTGTGTTTAATTTTTTTTTCTTCAGATGTTACTATGGTATACTAAAATATAATTACAAGTATTCCATTAGTGTCAAAGGCTTGTATTGACGATTACATCAAGTTTATGCAAAAAGTCAATATTTTAACATTTGTGTCATTCTCAAAACTTTTGATCACTGATGTAGTTACATCAGATTTGGTGTGGTTTGTAAGCAGTGTTTGATCCTGTGTGTTTTTCTCTCAATTGTGCAAAAATATCCCCTCCCCATTAACAGTTCTTTTGGAACACCGCCACCCCACAACCTGATCATCATGTGCTAGGACCTCGTATAAACAAGGTCCTTAGCACATTAAGTGAAATTCATGTAATGCTGAAATGTAAAAAAAAAAAATTCCCCAATTCACCCAAAAATTACAGATGTGTGACGAGCAATTTTCTAGTTTTGTCGCCGCACCTCACGGCGACGGTATGCAGGTGCTGGCTTTTACCACTGAGTGGCGCTATATAACTATAGACTGACGCGTCAGACCTTATTTCATTCTCTCATAATTAATGAGCCACGTAGTAGCGGATAAAATCAAGTGTAATATTGGACTTAAACGAATTCATAATAACAGTACTAAAAATACAGTACAAATGTAGAATTAAATTTTATTAGTATCGAATTTAAGCAAAGTAAATGTTAACACAGTGAGCCTTTAGATTTGATCATGTGTAATTAGAAAGCCTACGCATGTACACTGTAAACCCAAATGCTCAAAGTAATTAAATACTTTGAGTACTGTTTACCTAAATAATTGAATGAGTAATAAGTTTGAGTACGTAAGTAACAATAACTTAAGTAAAACTTCCACCAGTGTAAAACCTATAGATCTCTCGTGGCGCAGTGGTAAGTGTCTCTCCTTCTATGCGGAAAACCCCCGGTTTGATTCCCACGCAGGATGTTTTTTCTTTATTTGTTCAACAAACTCAAAAATTGATGTTTCCAATTTTAGGTCAACAGAACTATCATTAATTAAAAAAAAAAATTTAACTGATTACCTCAATCAGGGGGGGCGGGGTGTCATCTGAGAGGTGTCAATAGGTCTTACATATTCATGAAAAGTCGTGGATTATTCAGTGAAAGAGGCTCTGCTGACAAAAGTTAGGCACATTAGTCAGTGTGGAAGAGATGGAAAGTTTCCTCACCATAACATGGCTTGTACTGTTTTTAATCACTCTATACACAACAAATGAAACTACAAATGGTCTATTCTTTTGTTTATTATTTTCATTTTGTATTAAATTTTTATATTTTATTTAAAAATAAATACCCAAGAAAATTGTGTATAGAGTGATTAAAACAATACAATTCATATTATGATAAGGAAAATCTCAATGTCTTCCATTCCAGGGATTAAAAACGGTAACAATTTCAATTTTAGAATCTGGAATCCAGAAGATGAAATTTAAAAAGAGGCCTGAAGCACTGCAGGTCTTCAGAAGAGCCTCAGATCCAAGAGGGTCTTAAAGTGGGGAGGGGTGCATTTTAGTTTCTCTGAATGGATAGGTGAGAACCGCTGATTCACACCTGGGGAGGGGTAAATTATTTGTATTTGAATGTTGTCTGACATTGTAAAGCAGACACGGTAACCCTAAAACATGATTACCTTCACCACTACACAGTAAACCCTAATGCTCAATTTAATTACACACTCTGAGTACTGTTAACTTAAATAATTGAATGAGTAATAATTTTGAGTATTCAGAACGTTTTGGTATTTACGAGTTTGTAGAACTGACACTTTCCAAGTTAGATGAACAAATTCAACAAACTTAAAAATTATGATGTAACTGATTACCTCAAATATTTTGAGTTTTGCCACCTTAATCAGGTTTACAGTGCAACAGACCCCGAGCTACACTCCCCGCTGTATTGTATTGCGTGGGGAGAAGCCTGGGATCATTAGCGGCGATAGCTCACCAGCCGTGCCTAATTCTGTGGCCCTGTTCCTTTGCGCACCAGCAGAAGGAGAGGCCGCAAAGCTAGTAAGCAACGAGCGATATTGATTTGGGCGCAGCCCATCACAGACGCACGCCGTGACAACTCGTAACACAATAACAATAATATTTCAAACATTTAGCAGGCTGCCGTTTGGAGGAAACAGATAATAAAGAATAAACCAATTGTTGGGTCAAAATAACCCAACCAGGTGTTAATTTGTAAATGACTCACTACATCTCATTTGACCCAACATGAGTAACCCAACAATGTGTTTAAAGTACCCGAAATAACCCAGAATTTTGACCCAGCATAAACCACCCAACAATGTGTTTACAAAAACAACACAGGATTTTTAGAGAATTTTTTGACTGCTACATTGTAAACCCGATTAAGTTGGCAAAACTCCAAATATTTGAGGTAATCAGTTACATTGTAAGTAAACAGCGAGATGCTTTTTAAAGTCCAGTTTCCCCCCAACAGACCCTGAGATACACTCCCGCTATGTTTCAGAGTGCGGAGAGAAGCTCAGGATCATTAGCGCCGATAGCTCACCAGTTGTGCCTAGTTAGGCGGCCCTGCTTCTTCGCATACCTGCAGTGTGCACCTAGGCCGCCTACCTAGTGAGCTTCGGAGTAAGTGAGGAGCGATATTGATTTGGGCGCATTTACTTTGCTTAAATTTGATGCAAATAAGAAACGGCTATATGTATTACTATAATTTTAGTACTGTGATTGTATTTTATAAGGTTTTGCCAGCGGTGGTACAACGCAACGGGGGTCATTATTTATTAAAGAAAATTATGGTGATCATATCGTACTGCATTTCATTCCCATACTACAGCAAAAACACAAGCGTGGTTGAATGACAACGGCATGTGCTTACACAGTAGCACGTCCTGACAACGTTTTAATTTTATAGTCATTTAGTTTAATTTATTTCTGTATTATCTACTACAAATTTAAAGAACACAAAATTTAAGATGACCCAAAACCCTACACTGTAAACCCGATTAAGTTGGCAAAACTCCAAATATTTGAGGTAATCAGTTACATATTTTTTTAAAAATTAATGATAGTTCTGTTTTCCTAAAATTGGAAACATCAATTTTTGAGATTGTTGAACAAATTTAAAAAAACATCATGCGCAGGAATCGAACCGGGGGTTTCTCGCATGGAAGGCAAGACACTTACCACTGCGCCACGAGTGCTCTTATAGAGTTGATGTTGGTTGAAGTTTTACTTAAGTTATTGTTACTTACATACTCAAAATTATTATTCATTCAATTATTTAGGTTAACAGTACTCAATGTGTTTAATTACTTTGAGCATTAGGGTTTGTAAACACATTGTATTTTATACAACAAGCATGAAAAATGAAAAATCTGAATCAGAGCTATCTGATCAAGCATGAAAATCAAGCTAATCAAGCTAATCTGAATCAAGCATGAAAAATCTGAATCAGAGCTATTGATATTTGTATCAGTGTAATGAGTAAAAAAAAAAAGTTGAACAATAAAACAAGTATACTTGTTTTATTGTTCAACTTTTTTTTTTACTCATTACACTGATACAAATATCAATAGCTCTGATGAGTAATGAGTAAAAAAAAAAAGTTGAACAATAAAACAAGTATACTTGTTTTATTGTTCAACTTTTTTTTTTACTAATTACACTGATACAAATATCAATAGCTCTGATTCAGATTTTTCATGCTTGTTGTATAAAATACACAGATGTGGAAATTACCATTACTGTAGTATTTCTTCGATACAGCATATTGTTTTGACTTTTTTATGACTTAGTTATTTTTTAAAAACCGAGATGACGGAAAATGTCACTTTGCGCCACCTGGGGGTCATTTCAGGAATTGCTTTGAAATGCAACTGATTTATTTTGGCCGCTGTCGTTTTGTCGCGGCGGTTAGCGCAGCGGTAATAGACATTCATCCCTTCACACCTAAGTATTAAAATATCTTGCTTGGTGTTTCTAAAAATTGCTTTGTTTCCAGTGACCCAGAATATTATGCGGTAATGGTTCAGTGTGTTACGGCTCTGAGTTACTGATTGGAAGGTCGGTGGTTCAAGCCCAGCTCTGAAGTTAACATTTCAATTAGTAGTACAATATCTGCTGTGTAACCCCTGACATTGCAGGTGAGCAAACAGAAACGTTTTCCATAAACTTTGTATGATCTTTAAAGATGGATTGTAAATCAATATGACTAAGAAAAACAGGCAAAAATGCAGAGGACAAAAGATGTTTTCAAAAATATTTGTATACCAGTAGATGGAATATTACGTTTAGAAGAAAACATAATCTTCAGAAGGTAGCCATATTTGAGAGAGTGTCAACCAAAATAAAATATAATGTTTAGCAGATGATATAAATCATTGATAAGCCACAGTTATTAATCTGCTCAGATTTACAGTACCTAAATGCTTCAGACTTATTGAGCAGAACTTCACTGTATTTAGCTAATAAACCAAAGCATACTTACAAAAACCTTTTTTTTTTTTTTTTTTTTTAAGATATAGAAGTTCTGTTAAGACTAACCATCTGATTGCAAAAGTCAGTGTTGCATAAAATTTTGGTGTAGCAGTGTTTGAAACCAACACTAATTTTTTATTCATTTTTATCATAATTAAGTATTTACATTTGCCATATTTTGCTGATTCTTTCAAACAGAACAATTCATAGTTGAGACAGGATTAAGCAAATAAGGCTTAAGTAAAGTTTGTCAGTGCTGAAATTTAAAATTAACATTTCATTTAGTGGTGTGCCACAATATCATAAGCGGTGTGCCACAGTGTCCTCCTTTTCATAAAAAGTAGCCACTGATATTGCAGGTGATCAAACAAACTTTTGCCACTTACCTTGTCTGGTCTTTTTTTTCCCAATTCACCCAAGTATTGAAATATCTTCAACTTGATGGGTGTCTTTAAAAAAGGCTTTGTTTCCAGTAACAAAGTACCAAAATACAATGCTGTGGTTCAGTGTGTTAAGGCTCTGCGTTACTGATCAGGTCGGTGGTTTAAGCCCCAGCTCTGAAATAAACATTTCAATTAAGTACAAGTAGTACAATATCTTAAGTGGTGTGCCACAGTGTCCTCCTATTCATATAAAGTAACCACTGACATTGTAGGTGATCAAACAGAAACTTTTTCCATAAATCTTGTCTGATCTTTAAAGATTATGCAGTGCTATAAAGATGGTAAATCACTAGGACAAACAAAACCACTTCTGTACTCTTTTTTTTGTACTGTTTGTTTTTTGTTTTTGTTACACATTTATATATATATATATATATATATATATATATATATATATATATATAATGTGCCACAAAAACAATATATATATATATATATATATATATATATATATATATATATACACAGTCGTGGCCAAATATTTTGAGAAGTACATAAATATTGGAAATTTGAAAAGTTGCTGCTTAAGTTTTTATAATAGCAATTTGCATATACTCCAGAATGTGTTATGAAGAGCGATCAGATGAATTGCATAGTCCTTCTTTGCCATGAAAATGAACTTGATCCCGAAAAAAAACTTCCCACTGCATTTCATTGCTGTCATTAAAGGACCTGCTGAGATCATTTCAGTAATCCTCGTTAACTCAGGTGAGAATGTTGATGAGCACAAGGCTGGAGATCATTATGTCAGGCTGATTGGGTTAGAATGGACTTCCAAGAAAGTCCAGCAAGCGCCAGGATCATCTCCTAAAGAGGATGCAGCTGCGGGATCGGAGTGCCACCAGTGCAGAGCTTGCTCAGGAATGGCAGCAGGCAGGTGTGAGCGCATCTGCATGCACAGTGAGGCGAAGACTTTTGGAAGATGGCCTGGTGTCAAGAAGGGCAGCAAAGAAGCCACTTCTCTCCAAAAAAAACATCAGGGACAGATTGATCTTCTGCAAAAGTATGGCGAATGGACTGCTGAGGACTGGGACAAAGTCATATTCTCGGATGAAGCCTCTTTCCGATTGTTTGGGGCATCTGGAAAAATGCTTGTCCGGAGAAGAAAAGGTGAGCGCTACCATCAGTCCTGTGATGCCAACAGTAAAGAATCCTGAGACCATTCATGTGTGGGGTTGCTTCTCATCCAAGGGAGTGGGCTCACTCACAATTTTGCCCAAAAACACAGCCATGAATAAAGAATGGTACCAAAACACCCTCCAACAGCAACTTCTTCTAACAATTCAACAACAGTTTGGTGAAGAACAATGCATTTTCCAGCACGATGGAGCACTGTGCCATAAGGCAAAAGTGATAACTAAGTGGCTTGGGGACCAAAACGTTGAAATTTTGGGTCCATGGCCTGGAAACTCCCCAGATCTTAATCCCATTGAGAACTTGTGGTCAATCCCCAAGAGGCGGCTGGACAAACAAAAACTCCAGGAAGTGATTATGAAAGAATGGGTTGCTATCAGTCAGGATTTGGCCCAAAAGTTGATTGAGAGCATGCCCACTCGAATTGCAGAGGTCCTGAAATAGAAGGGCCAACACTGCAAATACTGACTCTGCATAAATGTCATTTAATTGTTGATAAAAGCCTTTGAAACGTATGAAGTGCTTGTAATTATATTTCAGTACATCACAGAAACAACTGAAACAAAGATCTAAAAGCAGTTTAGCAGCAAACTTTGTGTATATATATGTATATATATATATATATATATATATAGAGAGAGAGAGAGAGAGAGAGATGGACATAGATATGTGTGTGTATGTATGCATATTACACGTGTGTTATTTTAGGACTTTCACTACAAGGCAAATAAAAACATGATGGAGTCACAGCTGCTGTATAAGCAATGTAATCTGATGTTATTTCAACCTCACATTCATTCACATTTCTCATTCTTCAATAATGAGATGATTTTTCAAACTTATATAATATTCAAGAACATACATGTTTGTGAAAATGTTCTGTTGTTCCTAAATATGAAATTTTTATTTATTAAATCATTTTGCAATTTAAAATGTGTGTACGCAGGTTAAATTTAACCAGGCTCTGGCTGATCATTCCATGTCTGATAATCCAAGACTCATAGATGGCATTGTTCTCACCAAGTTTGACACTATTGATGATAAGGTATGCTTTTTCTTGCTAGTGTACAGATGTGGTCATTATGAATGCACGCTTTTTCCTGCGAAAGGCTGCAATTCGTTTCTCGCCGTGCCGCGAGAGCCCTCAAGCAACATTTAAGAATTTAAATAAATGTGTTGTGCTTCACTGAATAATCGCCAGATGGCGCATGGAAGGACTTTATTTAAAAGCCAGGCCAAGTACAACGAAGAATTGTGTATAATTAGTTAGCCTAAAACAATATTGTTTCCAATGCTGAAGCAAACATGAACTTACTTAATATATCTTTCATGATGAATGTGCTTCATATTTTGTTCATAATAATGAAATGAGATGCGCTAAATCGTGCTTTAAAATTGATCATAAAAAGTTTAATATATAGTTTTTGTAATGTCTTAACAGTGAAATGTGTAAATGGTCTTAAAATTGATTTAATTGCCTGATAGTAGGCTATCTGATAGTGTTAACTATGCGAATGTCCTGATTAATTAACATGCCAACATATCTTCGTTAAAACGTAAAAATGTTTCGACATTGATCACAATCAGGTGCTAAATCTATATTTTTAAGTAAATATTCTCATATGAACACGAAGTGTTTCAGGCTTTTTGTAATAATAATCGTCATGCTTTTTTGCTGTTTGTGTCCAGCATTGAATAATTATTTCATCCATTATTTGACCATGTCTGGAAATAATAGCTGGAATGTGATTGTGAATTTATGACTGAAATAAAGCTGTTCATCGGCGTGCATGAACCCGCGGTTCGTACTTTCACTCTACAAAAGGCAGTGTTTTATCAAAAGGCTGATAAACGCGTGCGATTTATCGATAAAAATGCAGACATACACCCCAGAAAGTCATCCTGTCTCGCAATAATGCAGATCAAACATAATACAACTGTCCATAAATAAAAAGGTATATTTAATCATGTACGCGAAATATATTTCACTTAAATATTAGACATTAAAACAAGGAAAGACGACGTGCTGAGCTTCAGTTCATTGTGATGCGGACAAAAGGTCTCGGAAGGAAACGGGTTTCGTTATTTTACACAATTTGAATATATTCAGTAAGTTTATGAATTACACTCAAAGTATCAAATCCAACTATGAAGTCTGACTTCATTGGTACCATTAAACATTTTATTGCTATTTATTTTATGTTTTTGTCTTTTTAATAAGTTTTGAACCCCTCAATTTTGCCAATTCCCCCATCAGTGAAACCGGTTTGAAACTATCGTGAATGAAAGGTGAGAAGAGGGATTACAGTAACTGGGGGTTCTGCGAGTTTTCACCTAGGAGCGCGCTGTCGCGTTGTATTCAGTGAGTAGCCTATATATTTGTTTGTTGCATTTCTGGGGGAGTATGTCTGCAGTTTTATCGATAAATCTGCTCATATCTGTGTTTATCAGCTTTTTGATCAACAGCACTCACGTTCACTTTGCAAAAGGCAGTGTTTATTGTTTACTGTATATTTAAAGCACACATTCATCATGAAAGATCTATTGTAAAACAAAATCATATTTGCTTCAGCATTGGAAGCAATATTGTTTTAGGCTAACTTTTTAAATAATTATACACTTTTGTATTGTACTTTTGTACTTCACCTTTTTGCACACGCGCGGGAATCTTTAAATTTGAACGGAAAATAATAGTTGGCTGGTAGGCACATTATTTTTACATATAACTTAAACAGCTGAATAAAGTTAAATATACACAATAAATTAATTATTGCGTTTGCTTTACATTTGTGCACTCATGTGTAAATAGCTTTTTCAATGGTACACACGTGGACAAAATTGTTGGTACCCTTCGGTCAATGAAAGAAAAACTCACAATGGTCACATAAATAACTTTAATCTGACAAAAGTAATAATTTTAAAAAATTCTATGAATGTTAACCAATGAAAGTCAGACATTGGTTTTCAACCATGCTTCAACAGAATTATTTAAAAAAAAATAAACTCATGGAACAGGCCTGGACAAAAATGATGGTACCCCTAGAAAATATTGAAAATAATGTGACCAAAGGGACATGTTAATTCAAGATGTGTCCACTAATTAGCATCATAGGTGTCTACAAGCTTGTAATCAGTCAGTGGGCCTATATATATAGGGCTCCAGGTAGTCACTGTGTTGTTTGGTGACATGGTATGTACCACACTCAACATGGACCAGAGGAAGCGAAGGGAAGAGTTGTCTCAGGAGATTCGAAAGAAAATTATAGACAAGCATGTTAAAGGTAAAGGCTATAAGACCATCTCCAAGCAGCTAGATGTTCCTGTGACTACAGTTGCACATATTATTCAGAAATTTAAGATCCATGGGACTGTAGCCAACCTCCCTGGACGTGGCCGCAGGAGGAAAATTGATGACAAATCAAACAGACGGATAATCCGAATGGTAACAAAAGAGCCCAGAAAGACTTCTAAAGAGATCTTTGAAGGTGAACTTCATGCTCAAGAAACATCAGTGTCGGATCACACCATCCGTCGTTGTTTGAGCCAAAGTGGACTACATGGGAGACGACCAAGAAGGACACCATTGTTGAAAACAAATCATAAAAAAGCCAGACTGGAATATGCCAAACTACATGTTGACAAGCCACAAAGCTTTTGGGAGAATGTCCTATGGACAGATGAGACAAAAATGGAACTTTTTGCCAAGGCAAATCAGCTCTATGTTCACAGATGGAAAAATGAAGCATATGAAGAAAAGAACACTGTCCCTACTGGGAAACATGGAGGAGGCTCTGTCATGCATCTGGCACAGGGTGTCTTGAATCTGTGAAGGGTACAATGAAATCTCAAGACTATCAAGGGATTCTAGAGAGAAATGTGCTGGCCAGTGTCAGAAAGCTGGGTCTCAGTCGCATGGGTCTTGCAACAGGACAATGACCCAAAACACACAGCTAAAAACACCCAAGAATCGCTAAGAGGAAAACATTGGACTATTCTAAAGTGGCCTTCTATGAGCCCTGACCTCAATGCTATTGAGCATCTTTGGAAGGAGCTGAAACATGCTGTCTGGAAAAGGCACCCTTCAAACCGGAAACAACTGGAGCAGCTTGCTCATGAGGAGTGGGCCAAAATGCCCGCTGAGAGGTGCAGAAGTCTCATTGACAGTTACAGGAATCGTTTGATTGCAGTGATTGCCTCAAAAGGTTGTGCAACAAACTATTAAGTTAGGGGTACCATCATTTTTGTCCAGGCTTGTTCCATGAGTTTTTGAGTTTTCATTTTTTTTTTATAATTCCGTTGAAGCATGGTTGAAAAGCAATGTCTGACTTTCATCGGTTAACATTCATAGAATTCTTATTTATTATTACTTTTGTCAGATTAAAGTTATTTCTGTCATTGACCGAAGGGCACCAACAATTTTGTCCACGTGTGTATATACTACCATATCATGTATTTGTGTCTAATACTGTTATATATGTAGGTTACATTTTAAAGTTACATTCATATTTTACAACATTACATGCAGTTTGAAATTTACTTGCAATTGTACTTTTAAAATTTAACCTACGTATCTACAGTATAAGCATATTTAACTAATTCATTAGTGAATGAGAAATTTGGTCTGGCTTTTAGATAAAGTCTTTATTTGATATAATTTTACTATGGGGGGGGTTTAGAAGAATTAACAAGACAGAGCGGACGTCTCTGCCTAAAATTTATTTCCCCAACAAAACATAAAATTGAAAATCAAAATGTTTAATGATATCAATTAAATCAGACTTCATAGTTTGATTTGATATTTTTGATTTTGATACATTTTTTTTATTTTACTGTATGGACTGGAGGACCATGAAACATTCATTGAAATGCAAGTCTAATGCACAGAAAAAAATAAACTACACAGAAAAAAAATTTATATTATGACTTGAATAAATCGTCTCACATCGGAGCGCGCTGTCGTGTTGGAAAAGCCAGCATTTATCTAGCGAGTAGCCTATAATGTGTTTGTTGCATTTCAGGTGGAGTCTGCATTTTCATCGATAAATTGTGCACGTTTATCAGCCTTTTGATCAAAACGCTGTCTTTTGTAAAGTGCGAGACGCGGGATTACACACGCCGATTTTAAATGAATTTTAGATTAATTTTAAAGCATGATTTAGGGCATCTCATTTTATTATTATAAACATAATTTATGAATTACAGACGAAAAATTTCAAATCCAACTATGAAGATGAGCCGAGCAGGCGGTAGAGCTCTGATTAGACTACGTAGGAAATAGGCTTAACATCCCGGAGACCAAACCTCATTTAAATTACATTTTTAAATTAACAAATATTGTAAGTAAACAACAGTAGCACAAGTTTAGAAAAATAAATTGACTATAAAAAATTATTCGTCATCTATTCTAGGTGTGCCAGCTGGTACTGTTCTTATATTGCTCTTGTCAGGGTAAATCATTCAGTGACAACCCCTTAAATTTCCATGTACTGTAAAACAGGTACAGTTGTGTTCAAAATAATAGCAATCAAACATCAGTAACCAGATCAGTTTGTTTTTGTCAATTGTTTTTGGAAGAAATTATATTTCTTCATGGTAAATATTTTACTTGTAGGTGTAGTGGAGTAATAGAAAACCAACAGACCCAGACAGTCATGACTTGCATGCACCTGATTCTGTGTAATTGAATCATTAATTGAAAAGGGGCATGCAAAATAATAGCGGTGTGGAGTTCAATTAGAGAGGTCAATTATTCTGTGAAAAACAGGTGTCAAACAAGTTCCCCTTATTTAAGGATAAATACAGAAACGGTTGTCCTGTGCATTTCTCTCTAAAAATCAGAGTAAAATGGGTCGTTCCAGACATTATTCAGAAGAATAGCGTACTTGGCTTCAAAACTTGATTAGAGATAGGAAAACATACAATGAAGTGCAGAAAAAGATAGGCTGCTCTGCTAAAATGATATCAAAAGCTTTAAAATGGAGACCAAAACCAGAAAGACCTGAAAGAAAATGGAAAACTACCATTCGTATGGATCGAAGAATAATATAATTGGCAAAGACTCAGCCAATGATCAGTCCCAGCATGATCAAAGAACATCTAAAGTTACCTGTGAGTACTATTAATATTAGAAGACGGCTATGTGAAGCCAAGCTATCCGCAAGAAGCCCCCGCAAAATCCAATTGTTGAAAAAAGACACGTGCTGAAGAGATTCGCCAAAGACCACATTGACTGGCCTAAAGAGAAATGGACTGATGAAAGCAAGATTGTTCTTTTTTGGGTCTAGAGGCCACAGACAGTTTGTCAGGCAACCCCCACACACTGAATTCAAGCCACAGTACACTGTGAAGACAGTGAAGCATGGAGGCACAAGCATCATGATATGGGGATGCTTCTCGTACTATGGTGTTGGACCTATTTATCACATTTCAGGCATCATGGATCAGTTTGAGTACATCAGAAGACTTAAAGTGGTCATGTTGCCTTATGCCGAAGAGGTAATGCCCTTGAAATGGGTGTTTCAACAAGACAACGACCCCAAACACACCAGTAAGCGAGCAGCATCTTGGGTCCAGACCAACAAGATTAACGTTATGGAGTGGCCAGCTGTTTCTGAGACAAAGCCAAGAAATGCAGAGGAATTGTGGCGTGTAGTACAATTGTCTTGGGTTGGAATACCTGTTCAAAGGTGCAAGAAGTTGGTTGACTCCATGCAGCACAGATGTGAAGCAGTTCAGTTCTCATGGTTATACAACTAAATATTAGTTTAGAGATGCACAAGAAAGATTAAACTTAAAGCATTTTTGTTTAAATGGTAAATTCATCACTTTGTAAAGATGAATGATGACTGCAATTTTTTTGAACAGACTAATATTTGTTCACTTTAGCAATTTTTTTCATGTTATGATTCAGAATAGAAAGTGCAGGGTGTCCAGTTTGTTGATTTATATTAAAAGTTATTAAAAGGATATGGAGCTTTCCTGACTTTTTTCAACACACTGCTATTATTTTGAACACAACTGTACATCTGTATGAATAAACTGAGATGCGTGTTTCTTAGCCCCACCCCCGTGAAAACAGCGAATTCAGGGAAAGGCTCCCCCGCGAGAGGTTGTGCGCGGACCACTGAGCTTCTACAGATTCTAAAATTTACATTGTTAGTGTTTTTTAATCCCTGCAGTGGAAGAGCCTGAGAATTTCTTTACCATAACCTTTGTTGTATTGTTTTTAATCACTCTATACACAACCTATGATTTCTTTATGCTATTTTACAAATGGAATATTTTTTATTTTGGACTCTAAAAACTATTAACACCCTTGCTGGGTTGACACATTCCATTTGATTTAGTAGATAGAACCATTTTGTAAAAAAAAAAAAAAAAAGTCCCTAATTGTACACAACTTCACATAATGTAAATACAGTAGATTGCCTGTTAGAAATACCCCAAATTAAATTAATCCGCTGTTTTAACCACTGCAGAGATAGTTAGCCAGCAGTAATTTTCAGAAGTTCGTTCCAAGGTGTGGCTGCGTTGGGTGGGTACATGAGCTCAGAGCGCCTGGGGATTTTCTGGAGCTCAAATCTCGGAAAAACGTTGTTTTAAAACCAGCGAAAATTGCAGCGCTTCTAGATAAAACACAATACACCTGTCCATAAATAAAAATGAATATTTAGGCCTATCATGAAATAAATATATTTCACTTAAATATTACAGATTCAAACAAGGAAAGAAGACGCTTTGAGCTTCTCTTCATTGTGATGCAGACAAAAGGTCTAGGGAGGAAACGCAGACATTTCATTTTACGTTTTTTGCAATGAGTTTAATCATGTAGCACTTTTAGTATTCATAAGCAACCCAACAGTGTGATTAAAGTACCCGAAATAACCCAAAATTTTGATCCAGCATAAACAACCTAATGATGTGTTTACAGAAACCCAGCATTTTTTTGAGTGTACTACTACTAATAATGAATGGAGAAAGCGCAGTCAAAGCCCAGGGATTCTGCATGCTGTCACGTTGTATTTAGCGAGTAGCATATAATTTTTATATTTGTTGCATTTCTGGGGGAGTATGTCTGCAGTTTTATTGAAAATTTGCTCATATCTACGCACACGTTTATCAGCCTTTTGATCAAAAAGTATGCACGTGCAACTCACTTTGATGTTGCAAAAGGCAGTGTTTATTGTTTAGTGTATATTTTAAGCGCATATACACAATAAAACAATATTGTTTTAGGCTAACTTATCATATACTTTTGTATTCTTTGTTGTACTTCGTTTTTTTGCACACGCATGGGTGCGTTACAATAATAATAATATTAACAACAACAATAATAAATTAATAGCACTACGACTACTACTACTACTAATAATTATAATAATAATAATGAATGGAGAAAGCGCAGTCAAAAAAGAATCATCATTGAAGGCGAGAAGAAAATGAAGAATACATATCAGTGTTTACAGTTTGAGCTCGACATGTTTGAGCTCTGTCATTTGCTGTCAATGGGCGTCTAAGAGAGATTATTTTCACATTTTTCGGCTACAGTAGACACACAGTACCTCAGATTGAAACACGACTGCCCCCTACAGGTAATGAACATAATTTTCACAGCTTCCCTTTTCTTGAAACGTGCATTCTTAAAGGCCAGATCTGTATGTATATATTTATTTATTTATTTGCCTAATATTATGCTTTAGTATATCAAAGTTTTGAATGTGAATTGTCTTAAACATAATTTCTTTCTTTGTAGGTTGGTGCTGCAATCTCCATGACCTACATCACAAGTCAGCCCATTGTGTTTGTGGGTACAGGCCAAACCTATAATGATCTCCGCAGCCTCAATGTTAGAGCTGTCGTGAATGCACTCATGAAGGCTTGAGTACTGTGCAGAAGAATGTGCCTAAATGTCTTCAGTTGGATGTGGTTAAGAGATGACCAGCCAATTGCCACCACTTATGGTGTTAAAGTCTTCAGAAATATAAAAGGTTGAATATCTTGTCTTACTAGAAAACATCCTCGTTTCATCAGATATCTTTGTAAACGTAATTTAAGTTTGAAATGTAAAATTACATTTTTATAATTTGAAACTTAAATGTCTTCAAGATGTTGGGGGTTACAGAATAACAGAGTATTCCAGAACCAGGCCTAGTACCAGTGCTTATAAAACACTCAACATGGCTAATATCTGCTTGGCATATCTGTACTAATGTGAGTAATACATCAAAGCACAAAGATTTTCATATTATTTCATCCTGGGAGATCTTGTTGATGTTGCTCCTTTTGCAAAACCTCTATTGCTGGTAAACTCTGTGCCCAAAGATAAATCTCAAATAAAATAAAAGAATTCTACAAGTTTTTATTGTTCTTAATTTAAAAAAAAAATTGTTGCAAACCACCCAGCACGGGTATCGAACCCGAGCTTTCCACATGGCAAGCGAAACACTTACCACTGCACCACGAGTGCTCTATAAATTTCAACTAACTTGAAAGGTGTCATTTCTACAAACTCCTAAATACCCAAAGGTTCTGAATACTCAAAATTATTACTCATTCAATTATTTAGGTTAACAGTACTCAATGTAGGCGGCACGGTGGTGTAGTGGTTAGCACTGTCGCCTTGCACCGCAAGGGGGTTCGATCCCCGGCCAGGCTCGATTCCCGTCTCTGTGTGCATGGAGTTTGCATGTTCTCCTTGTGCTTGGTGGGTTTCCTCTGGGTACTCCGGTTTCCTCCCACAAAGACCTGTCCAAAGACATGTAGGTTAGGCTAATTGGCGTTTCCAAATTGCCCGTAGTGTGTGAATGAGTGAGTGTATGTGTGTGTGTCTGTGCCCTGCGATGGATTGGCACCCTGTCCAGGGTGTACCCTGCCATGTGCCCTAAGTCTCCTGGGATAGGCTCCAGGCCCCCCGTGACCCTGAATACAGGATTAAGCAGTATAGATGATGAGTGATTGAGTACTCAATGTGTTTAATTACTTTGAGCATTAGGGTTTACAGTGTAGTGTACTTGTTTTAATGTTCAACTTCAATGTTTTTTTTTTTACTCATTATTGTACAGCAAATATCAATAGCTCTGATTCAGATTTTGCATGTTTGTTGTATAAAAACACAGATGTGGATTATGTAATTACTTACTACTTACAAAAGTAGTATTTCTTAGATACAGCATATTGTTTTGACTTTTTTTATGACTTAATTATATTTTTAAACCGAGACAACGGAAAATGTCACTTTGCATCACCTGGCGGTCATTTCACGACTTACTTTGAAATGTGAAATGTGCTGTCGTTTTGTCGCGGCCGTGAGCGCGGCGATAATAGACATTTCCCTCTTCACACCTTTGTACTATTCTGTAATTAAGATGTCAGGTTTGTCTGCTGGCTTTAACTCTTTTTTTCATCATCATAATGCCAAATATACACACTACTATGTGAAAGTCATAAAAAGCTGGAGATTTCTCTTTTATACAGAGCAGAAGTAGAAAAAATGTGTGTATATATTAATACATTTAGAAAAATGCTGCTGAGAAGGTCAAATGGATATTTGCTTTCAGCATCAGATATAAATTCAGCTCCAACATTATTGGTGCCATTGGTAAAAAAAAAAAAGGGGGGTTGAAAAGTGATGGGTAACAATATTTTTGTGACTTAATGAAAAAAATCCTAATCTTTAAAAGATGTGTTCTTAAAACTTCTTATGAAGCAAATGTCCCTGAAACATGGTTCACATTTTCAATACATTCAGGTGTTTGGGCTCTCTTAAATGGCTACCTAAGAGTGTTTCACTGTTTCTGAAAATGAAGTGAAAATATTAACCACGGCTCCCGAACACGAACACCGTTTATGGTTAGATGGAAGTTAAAGGGCAAAATTTTCTCCAAGAAACATAACAGACTGCAAAAGATCATATTTTAAGAATTATCAGGTCTCCAGATCTATAATTACAGGTTCCAGGTAGCCGTCAATGTGCATAAAAAGGCGACTGTCTGAAAAAAAAAAAAAAATTATCAAGTAAAATATTAGGCAAATTGACAGCTATTTTGGTCACCACCTGAAGCTTGCAATTGTAGTCTATGTTTGTAGAACTACTATGTTTAATAGTGAAAGTAAGAACCACACCCACAATGCAAAAATAACTAAAGGGATTGTAGATTGTTTACACAGTAAACAACCTTGTAGACTTATCAATGAGGCTAATTACGGGGGAGGGTTAAATTTGGTAGCGAGCATAAAGATTGGACTGTGGAGCTTTGGAAAAAGGTTGTGTGGTCTAATGAGTCCAGATTTACCCTGTCCCAGAGTGATGGGTGCATCAGGGTAAGAAGAGAGGTGGATGAAGCGATGCCTAGTGCATACTTTACAAGCCTGTGGAGGCAGTGTTTTGATCTGAGGTTGCTTCAGTTGGTCAGGTCTATGTTGAGGCACATTATGTGCACATAAAAAAAAAAATTGGCAAGTTGACTACCTGATTATGCTGAAAGACCAGATTTTTCCATCAGTTGATTTTTTTTCCCCCCTGATCCCGGGTGTGTATTCCAAGATAGACAGTACCAGGACTTTTTTTTTTTTTTTGCACTTTTAACAATGGTCATTGTCACAAAACAGCTTTACAAAATCAAATGAAAATTTAAATAATCATGAAATGTGTGAGAAAATATGTATGAATAAAAATAATCAGATTGTCCCAGGCTCAAATTAATTAGGCTCAAATTGTAAAAGAGTAGTTCAGGAAGCATGAGTCATCATTTTCACAAATGGATTGGCCATCACAGAGTCAGGCTCTGACTCTTGAAAACTTGAGACTCTTGGGGATGTGCTGGAGAAGACTTTACACTCTTCCATCACCAAAAAGATCTTGGAGAGAAATGAATGTTGTTGCATTCAAGTGCTTCTTGTCCAATATCGACAGGCATGAAACATGTATCTTGGAACATACAATGTTGCTGCCTGTCATGTAGCTCATCCTAAGCAACATTTTCCGTGTCAGGAACATCTGTTTGTAACGCTCGGCTATGGAAACAAAGCTAATTACACTGCTACAGGGTCGAGAATCTAAATACGGGTTACTATTATTTACTTCCGGTGTAATATGAACTTTGCAGACCAAGTAAAGACGCGACACAACAACAAATTCAAAACAAACCCAAAGTGTATTAAGTGAAAAATATAAACAAAAAAAGTGCACAGAAGAAACCAATATATATCAAATATTTACAAAATATACACAAAAAGAAAGAAAGTGAAAATGTGTGTGCATGTATGAAAGTCCAGCGTCCGTGTTATTGTTTGTGTGTGAGAAATGGTGGCGGGGAGAGATGGCTAATCCGGGAGCACGAGAAAACGGAATGAGGGGTATTGTAGGTGTCCAGAAAGATTTAATCCAGTCAGGGAAAATAATCCAAATGGCAGCAACAAACAATCTCGCTCTCTCTTCACAACTGCGCAGTTTCTCCTCATCTCTCCACCCCGACATGTTTGCCGGTTCCGCTTTTATGCCGTTCAAGTTCCGGGTTCCCTCGCGCAGCGACAAAGCGACACAAACTTTACTGGCAACAAAGCCCCTTCCATGTTAGAATGTGGCAACAGATTATTTGTCTGTACAATATTTGCTAGAACACATGTTACTGGACCATGCACACCATTTTGACCACCTTTAGGTAAAGCTACCAATTTCATAAAAGGTATGTGTAATGCTATTAAGTGCTGCTCTAAAGTATTCAAACATTTTAGCTCAGGTGGAATTGGAGCCAATTGCAAATTATTTATTGAACATTTTGGAGGAATTTCACCTTTAAATATCTTATAATGGCATGTATAGCAGATCCACAGTGAATCTCTAGTGGAATACTTAAGACGACATGGCTTTCTACAGTCTTGATTGCACTTCACTATAGTCTTCACTAATGCATTTGGCTGCAAAGGAAGCAATTCCGGCTTTACTATGGTAATCTTCCTTTTTGCAAAGTAAAACCTGATGCCTGAACAGCAATCTTAAGCAAACACAACAGACAACCATCTTTTACTTTAAGTACAAATTGTTCCATTACAAAATCAAAGACTTGGGACTTATCTTTGATTTGCTGTTGTGCTAAAATATGTTTTTTATGTTCAGTATTTCCATAATATTTTGTTTTATTTGATGCTTTGACCTCCTGTTGGTGTTCTACATTTTCCTTATATTTTCTAATACTCTGTACCTTTGCTTTCTGTCTATGCAATGCATTTTCTTTATATTTTCTAATACTCTGTACCGTTACTTTCTGTCTATGCAATGCATTTTCCTTATATTTTCTAATGCTCTGTACCTTTACTTCCTGTCTATGCAATGCATTTCCTTTATATTTTCTAATGCTCTGTACTTTTACATTCTATCTATGCAATGCATTTTCCTTATATTTTCTAATACTCTGTACCTTTACTTTCTGTCTATGCAGTGCATTTTCCTTATATTTCTTAATGCTCTGAACCTTTACCTGCTCTCTATGCAAAGCATTTTTCTTATATTTTCTAATGCTCTGAACCTTTACCTGGTGTCTATGCAATGCATTTGCCTTGTATTTGTCTAATGCTGTGTACCTTTACTTGCTGTCTATGAAATGCATTTTTCTTATATTTTCTAATGCTCTGTACCTTTACTTTCTGTCTGTGCAATGCATTTTCCTTGTATTTTCTAATGCTGTGTACCTTTACTTGCTGTCTATCAAATGCATGTTTCTTATATTTTTGTACACTGTTTGTCTTCTTCTTCTCTTGGTGCAGTTGGTCTTCATGATATTTTCGTTTTTCATTTGCCTTATTCTTCTCCCAGTGAAGCTGGTCTCTGTGATGTTGTGTTCTGCTTCTTTCCTTATGTTTTTCTCTATATGACACATCCTCTTGATATTTCCTTAAACTATTTCAGTTAATTGTCTCCCTATACAACACATTTGTCAAATATTTACTTTTATGCTGTTTTCTATATTTTTGCTGTAAGTCTTTAGAATAATCTGTGCTGTGACGCTGAAATGCTTTTTTCCTTTTCAAGTATTCCTTTCCAACTACCAACGTAATCCATTCTTGACTTAGCTCATCAGCAACTGAGGAATACTCATTTCCCAAAAAGCTCTTATATGATAGAGAATTGTTTTTAAGTTGCTTACCCACAGCAAGTCTTATGTTTCTGTGGTACTTTTGTGTACCGGACACAGCTGCACTAACTGCCCTAAAGAAACAACTACCATCTGCAACTATGTGGACATTCTTACAGGGACTCCCTAAATCACCAACCTCTGAGGATATTAAATCCTCTTTCTGTAATTCAATATTCAATTTTTTGCACACACATTGTGCAAATTTTTTTAGAAAACAGGATCAAACTGCAGACACTTTCTTGTAACATGACTGACAAACACATCATCAGCATCACAAAGTTTCATGTTGTTCACTGGCAAATGTTTTTCTGCCTGTCTTATTGGTGCTAGGGAACTTTGGAGCATCATTATTGTCACAGTGAGATATACAAACACCTGTAATTTCAAAGGGCTTTGGACTGATGATGCATGCTTTGGTGGATCAAATGGTCTACACATGTGAAGTACAGGATGGGCCATTTATATGGATACACCTTAATAAAATGGGAATGGTTGGTGATATTAACGTCCTGTTTGTGGCACATTAGTATATGTGAGGGGGCAAACTTTTCAAGATGGGTGGTGACCATGGTGGCCATTTGGAAGTCGGCCATCTTGGATCCATCTTTTGTTTTTTCAATAGGAAGAGGGTCATGTGACACATCAAACTTATTGGGAATTACACAAGAAAAACAATGGTGTGCTTGATAAAAGTCTAAGGGGGTCAGATTGGGAGACCTTGCGGGCCATTCAACTGGCCCACGACGACCAATCCACTTTTCAGGAAACTCTTCATCTAGGAATGCTCGGACCTGACATCCATAATGTGGTGGTGCACCATCTTGCTGGAAAAACTCAGGGAACGTGCCAGCTTCAGTGCATAAAGAGGGAAACACATCATCATGTAGCAATTTCAAATATCCAGTGGCCTTGAGGTTTCCATTGATGAAGAATGGCCCCACTATCTTTGTACCCTATATACCACACCAGACCAATTGAATGGTCCCCAAGGTCTCCCAATCTGACCCCCTTAGACTTTTATCTTTGGGGTCATCTGAAGGCAATTGTCTATGGTGTGAAGATACGGGATGTGCAGCACCTGAAACTACGGATACTGGAAGCCTGTGCTGGTATTTCTCCTGCGGTGTTGCTATCAGTGTGTGAAGAGTGGGAGAAGAGGGTTGCATTGACAATCCATCACAATGGGCAGCACATTGAACACATTTTATAAGTGGTCAGAAACTTGCAAATAACTCATGAAAGAATAAAGTTATGTTAAAACCAAGCACACCAATGTTTTTCTTGTGAAATTCCCAATAAGTTTGATGTCACATGACCCTCTTCCTATTGAAAAAACAAAAGTTGGATCCAAGATGGCCGACTTCCAAATGGCCACCATGGTCACCACCCATCTTGAAAAGTTTGCCCCCTCACATATACTAATGTGCCACAAACAGGACGTTAATATCACCAACCATTCCCATTTTATTAAGGTGTATCCATATAAATGGCCCACCCTGTACAACACAACACTGGTACCATCTGCATCAGCCATTCCATATGCATCACAAACATGAGTCTACTATTACATATTGCTCTTCTCCTGCAATAACTGCACATATACGGCCAAACATTGTCAGAAACCATGTATCATACTGCATACACATCTTTCCCAAACCATCTCTTAAACTACTGTACACACCTTTATCAATCAGTGGTCCTTCATCTACATCTCCAGACACTACATTACCATGTTCTGCTGTGAACGTCACTCCATCAAGAACCCACTGCTTCGGCAAATCTGGGACAGACAGCAGTGTAGCCTGTTGACTAATCATATTGTTGTCTCTCAAGAAAATGTACTGTACATCTTGTCACCTTGTACAACATTATCCAGATCAGCAGAAGTCCAGCTGAAAACACTATGACGTGTGTTTGAGTAGCCCCACAAATGTGATAGCCATACACTGAACTCCTGCATACACAAACTGAGGGTGTCCCTGATGAAATGATACCCTGACTGACCTTGCAACACTTATGCTACTGCTATCATCCAACATGACACCTATACTATCCTTCTCGATCAGAGAAATTTCACTTACCTGCTCCATGGGAGCTGTTTGGACAGGACTCACAGAGTTGGTGTACCCTGAATCAGTAGCTCACATCTAACATCTGCTGCATCTTCTATAACACATGCTGACACCTCTTGGCTTGATGTTGCATCGACCTATCAAGACACAACACAACAGATAAATGCCTACAACTTTTTTTCAGCATGAATATTATGTTTACTACAGTTTATACATGGTAAATACATAAAACAATACATGATGTGACTTGAGTACACAATGACACTAACCTCCTTAGGCACAGTTGCAGTGACGATGTTATCCAATACCCGAACAGTTGGTGTGCACTCAACCTACACAATGACATATACAGTTGTGGCCAAAAGTTTTGAGAATTACATAAATATTGGAAATTGGAAAAGTTGCTGCTTAAGATTTTATAATAGCAGTTTGCATATACTCCATAATGTTATGAAGAGTGATCCGATGAATTGCATAGTCCTTCTGTGCCATGAAAATTAACTTAATCCCGAAAAAAACTTTCCACTGCATTTCATTGCTGTCATTAAACGACCTGCTGAGATCATTTCAGTAATCGTCTTGTTAACTTGGGTGAGAATGTTGACGAGCACAAGGCTGGAGATCATTATGTCAGGCTGATTGGGTTAGAATGGCAGACTTGTCATGTTAAAAGGACGGTGATGCTTGAAAACATTGTTCTTTCATTGTTAACCATGGTGACCTGCAAAGAAACGCATGCAGCCATCATTGCATTGCATAAAAATGGCTTCACAGGCAAGGATATTGTGGCTACTAAGATTGCACCTAAATCAACAATTTATAGGATCATCAAGAACTTCAAGGAAAGAGGTTAAATTCTTGTTAAGAAGGCTTCAGGGCGTCCAAGAAAGTCCAGCAAGCGCCAGGATCATCTCTTGAAGAGGATTCAGCTGCGGGATTGGAGTGCCACCAGTGCAGAGCTTGCTCAGGAATGGCAGCAGGCAGGTGTGAGCGCATCTGCACACACAGTGAGGCGAAGACTTTTGGAAGATGGCCTGGTGTCAAGAAGGGCAGCAAAGAAGCCACTTCTCTCCAAAAAAAACATCAGGGACAGATTGATCTTCTGCAAAAAGTATGGCGAATGGACTGCTGAGGACTGGGGCAAAGTCATATTCTCGGATGAAGCCTCTTTCCGATTGTTTGGGGCATCTGGAAAAAGGCTTGTCCGCAGAAGAAAAGGTGAGTGCTACCATCAGTCCTGTGTCATGCCAACAGTAAAGCATACTGAGACCATTCAGGTGTGGGGTTGCTTCTCTTCCAAGGGAGTGGGCTCACTCATAATTTTGCCCCAAAACACAGCCATGAATAAAGAATAGTACCAAAACACCCTCCAACAGCAACTTCTTCCAACAATCCCACAACAGTTTGGTGAAGAACAATGCATTTTCCAGCATGATGGAGAACCGTGCCAGAAAGCAAAAGTGATAACTAAGTGGCTCGTGGACCAAAACGTTGAAATTTTGGGTCCATGGCCTGGAAACTCCCCACATCTTAATCACATTGAGAATTTGTGGTCAATCCTCAAGAGGCGGGTGGACAAACAAAAACCCAATCATTCTGACAAACTCCAAGAAGTGATTATGAAAGAATGGGTTGCTATCAGTCAGGATTTGGCCCAAAAGTTGATTGAGACCATGCCCAGTCGAATTGCAGAGGTCCTGAAAAAGAAGGGCCAACACTGCAAATACTGACTTTTTGCATAAATGTCATGTAATTGTTGATAAAAGCCTTTGAAATGTATGAAGTGCTTGTAATTATATTTCAGTACATCACAGAAACAACTGAAATAAAGATCTAAAAGCAGTTTAGCAGCAAACATTGTGAAAACTAATATTTGTGTCATTCTCAAAACTTTTGGCCATGACTGTACAACACATAAATACAAGCTAGCCATTTCTGTGACATTATCTGACAAGAGAAACTTTTCACAAAAGTAAAAGTCGCACTTGATTTTTAACAGTGTACAATAATAAAACCATGTAAAATTGTCATTTATGCCCAACATACCTGGTGTTTTGCCTGTTGTGTCTTGGTGGCAGAACTCCTGGTCTCTCGCTCCACTCTATACTTCTAATAAAACAAATACACTGTTTTTACCAGAAACATCTTTACATTACATTTCTCACTGTTTCTACTTCAGTAAAACATATGTCAAACAGGTGTCATAAACACATACAATGTGGTGTTTTATCTTTGGAGCAGGTGTGCATTCCATTAGTACATCAGGTTCTGCTGGAAGAACTTTGTCCATTGCTTCCAACAGCTCACTGCTAAACTTGAATGGGTTCAAGGGAATTAAATATTCTTTCACCACCACAGACTTTGCCTTTACCTATGCAAAAAAAACAACACTGTTACTTCTCATTGTATTCAGAGCATACCACACATGTATATACATTGAATCACTTTTTTTTTTTTTACAGTGTGCAATATCTTACCTTTCTGTTGCTTCCTACACCTGCCCAGTCAAGAGGATTGCAAGTTACTTGGGGTTGTATGCTGTCCTGGCTTTTGGAAACACACACAGGGTGTCTATCTGGGGGGTGATCTCCTAGGAGCCACAACCTGTGGTTTAGATGTTGTTGTCTCCAATAGCTAATAACAAACAAAACACACAATATTAGAAACAAAGTTCTCATTACACTTAACACACATCACACTACATTTAAATAACATTCTACACTAACCTTATAAACTGCAGTATACACACAATCCACGAACACTGGCATCCCATGATCATCACTTAAATGCAACTGGACAATACAAAAAATTTGTCACACTACTTGTCAGAGAATATATATTACAAAAATAAGTATATTGCCATGCTAGTTTTTTTATGTACCCCATCTCTGCTCCACAGATGCAGGTTATTCATGGAAAAGCGCTCAGCAATAGGCCAATACGTCACACCTGCACCACAAAGCAGACAAAAGAACATTTACACATTCTTTCATGCAGTTTAAAGTGCAAACTTGTCATACATTCACAACTTTATCAATCACACCTACCCATAAATGATGAAACACGATGATACTCCTGTCGTAGGAGCTCCTGAAGCTCCATTGCAATGTTCAAATGTGGTGGGAAATCCACAACACACACCTGTGAGAGACACTACATTGAATATGGTGGTTCTGATAAATCTCTTGATTTTACTCTTTTTTTTTTTTTTTTACCTTTTCCCATCTACTGCAAACACTATTCAAGAGACTGGCAAAGTCTGCAGAGGCCTCATCTATGGTCCTGCTAGCAGTGAGGTTGTTGCTTGGTGCCAAAAGACACGGCATCAGGTGATCACAGCAGATTTGCATTCACCACCTCTGTCTTCAGCTGTGATGCAGAAGCACCTGGGGTTGACATGACACTAAAATAATATTTGGTGCCAGGCATGTCGACAATGCCATCTGCAATACTTCCAAGATGGGAGTCACCAACAAGCAGAATGAACTGCAAAAAGGACCAAAAATACACATTTTGAGTAAATGCACAACACAAATATGTTAAAACAAGTTAAACAAACAAACTAACTCTATTCAATTCAGATCTGTGTCAATCAACTACAATACCTGCTTATTTGGTGACTCATCTGGAATCACCAACTTGTGCTTCTTTACAGTTAGTGATGACACTGGCCATTGTTGCACAGGATAACGATGACCTTTACCACGCACTATGTTCACATAATACAGTACACAAACACAAAGCCAATTACACAAAGTTCTCCATAATGGCAATGCAATGTCAACCATATAATATATCAGTCTTTTTCCATTCAGTCTTTTTAAATTTACATACCATTTAAAGTTCTCGATTACACAGTATGGCAAAAAATGTAATTTGCCTTATGCATTCAACCCTGTGAGATATGCTCTATTAGCCAAAATTGGTGTTCTCATAAGATATAATAAACTATAAAAAGGCACAAATACATGAACAACCTCCTTTTTCTTTAACACAACACACTACTAGATCTTTATGTAATTATACAAATGTTCTGTCCTCTTGTACATTTACATTACCAGTATTTTTCCTACACACACGCCACGAAACACCATTTCCTACATGTAACACACAGGGACCGCGCTACACAGTATTTACGATTACTCACAGGTCTTATAATTAAACACTATGTAAATAATGTATATATCAAAGATCACAACTTCATACACAGTGCAACTCACCTATATGTTGTCTTAAAAACACGTAAGCAGAAATCTAGTAAACCTTCACTGATGTGAACAGTCTGCGATCTCAAAATTGCTGCAAGAGCAATGATCCCCACACAGAATACAAACCTATTAATACAATGCTCCCCGAAAAGAGGTGTGGCCTTGTTTTTTCCGGTAACCAATCATGATGAACCACTTGAACATGTTTGCAGTCACTTGCAGTGCAATGTAACTAAACCTTGTCAAAATACATTAGTCCACAGTAGCAGACAATTTATCTTGTTTACAAACACAAAAAATATTTTAAAAAATTACATTTGATTCAAATGTACTTCTTAGCTTAAAAATCCTACTTTTATGAAAAAACATAAACATAATCTCTACAATCAAAACCATAACTTTTCTTACTGAAGCAACCCCTAAGCAATCAACCTCTCAGCATAAATGTAATCATAACCTCTTTAATTTCAACAATGTATGACTTTTTTTTTTATATAACAGTCGCTTTCTTTAAAAGTAACAATCATCATCTGCTTGCCAATAAATACTTGTCTACTATTTCAAGCACTGTATTTAATTTCTGTTCAGTTTATTTATTTACTCCCTAACAACTTGAATCTACAAAGGCGTTTTCTGTGTGGATTTACACAACGAGCACCGACTGGTGCGAAGCCCTATTGTATCTGAAGGAATCATTATAATTATTATTATCATAATTTGGGTGCCTGAACATGCTCAAAAACTCACCAAATGTTCCGGAAAATTCTCCCCTGGCGAAAATTTTGGTGTGAAACTGTCTGCGTGAGTAGGCGTGGCCAACTGACTCGGCACCACCCCCTGGAATGTGATTTGGGTCCGTCATTTTGGAAAAACTGCGAGATGTTGTTTTGCAGATGTGGTATTTTGACGAAATCCTCCTAGGGGAATTGCCCGATCAAGTTCAAAATTTCTCAGGACGCTCTTAAGGGATCAAGGACAAAAAGTTATCAAAAGCTTTCGTCTGGGTCACATGGTCTGGCTGTGGCGCCACGAATTTGTCCCTCCCCCGACACACAGGAAATGGATGTTTTTTTGCCTGTTTCTCCCACACACTTCTTCCAATGTCAATAAACCTTTACAGTCATGATGAGCATTCAAGTCTGAACAGATTGATATGCCAATATGACGATCCAGTTATAACGCCACCTACTGGCAGTAGCTAATGTCTTTTGCCTGATTTTCCCCTTTCCACATGTCGTATTTTGACGAACTCTTCCTAGGGAACTCTTCCTAATGAGATAAAGCTGAAATTTTGCCCTATGATCCTGAAGACATTGGTGAGTAAAAGTTATCAAAAGCCTTTATCAAAGTTCCAAGATTTCACTAGGACATGTTAAAATAGTTCATTATATTAAGTAACAGATGTGCTTGACTTTCTGAGACCCAATATGATTGCATGTGTGATTGTCACCCTTCCAGTGTCTGTAAATTTATCGAAGCAAACTGTGACTAAGTGACTTATCTATATATTTAAAAATTTTCACACATTAATGTTTTGCAAGTGATCTTGTTATTGAATGCAGCCTAGCTGTACCATCAGGTGTGCACTTGTGCTCTCAAGTGCTCTGTCCACAGTTAATGTACTTGGATGCACATACCGACAAGCAGTTGAAATGAAATGAACTGCAAAACAACAGAGGAGATTAATTTAACACTTAATTTGGTAGTATTAGGTGTAGGTGTAAATTTTTGTTAATTATAGGAAAAAAAAAATTTTTTTTGATCTGCAAATTTTAGAACTCTAGGTAAGGAACATCACAAATAAATACTGTACCTTTACTGTGCCTTTTGCGAAATGAAACCACACACCGATGTGAGAAGATTTATTTTTGTTTCTCTCTCCCCAGCCTCAGGAACCCTGTTTTGTGTGAGAAATCTGAATGCACAGGTGTAAAAAAAATCTGAGACATCAATAGGAGCCCTGGGGAAACCTGGTGTCACCTGAACCAGGTGTCAGTAGGTTGTACATATGGTAAAAACATCACTCAAAAAATATACAAATAGTCTTACACGGTTGTCTCTGTCTGTCTATCACTAAAATGAGGATGGGTCCCCTGTTGAGTGTGATTTCTCTTAAGGTAAGGTTTCTCTGGGCAAATGTTTAGACAAACCACAAAATATACACAAAATACACAACCAAGACAACATTTCTTTATAAAGAAACAAGAATTTATTGATCTACTCTACAACACATGAAACTCTGATACTTTAATACACATACACACACCGTTCAGAGGGTGAAAGTGAATGGAGTTTTGAGGAAATTTCTAGTATTGGTTACTCGATTTTAGTATTAGTTGTAGGAATGAACAGGATCCAGAGTGGGCTATCACTTTATTGCACCCCAGGGGTCCCCTTTTAGTAGACTACATGACTCCAGCTCCTTTTATCTGTCCTCTGAGACTATAAAGTCCCTTTCTTATCAGGAAGCAGGATTGGTAACAGGCCTTGGAGAAGAGGGCCTGCCACACCTGGAAGCTGTAAAAACCCAAAGACCTCGACCTCCAACCGTGTAAATTGGCCATCTGGTAAACAAGGGAGACATCCTTACACCTCTGAGTGGGGGGAAACACCCCTCCCTAACCTAAGTTCACTGAAACCCCCTTTGACCTCCAGAGAGGCCTTTCCACGAACAAAGGAACACCTAGCAGAGACACTGCTGCCGATCAACTCTAAAAGTACCAATTAGACAAACTGACACCTATATATATGTATCATATTATATCATATCATCTGTATTATCATGTTAATATCTATATGTATCTCTGTTTACTCTATCTGTCATAGAACATGTAACCAGCAGTTGTTATAAAGTCTTTTTAACTAGATGAAGGCATGAATGAATGTGTGAGATATGCGATGTGTGGTATCTACAGAAAGCTTATCCTATTCAAGGAATGCTTATGTACATGAATTACTAGTAACATGAACAGAGCATGTGTAAAGTTAATTCATAAAGGTATTAAAAGTTTCCAACCGGATAAGTACCACGTGATGGCCATATAGCCTGGCCTAATGTATGCACAAGGGGAGGAAACACGTGAGGCGGGGATAATCCCGCAACGCCCTCTGATTGGAGCAATCACTCGTGGGACGGACCAATAATAAAGGGTTAAAACGCCACGGTCCGAGCACATCGTCACGTCTTCCAACGTCACGTCTTCCAACAACTGACCATTCGCACATCTGAAGCAAGCTCTCTCTCTCTCGTCGCTCGTCCACCGTCGACTCTCGCCCTGCATCTGACCGGCAAGCTAACAGCTCATCTGTTGTATCGTCGTGTTGTATCGTCGTGTTGTATCGTCGTGTCTTTCGGCCAGATGGAGGGGAGGAAATCCTCCAGTTGGTTCTTCCATCTGCATTGCATGGTGAGGTTTTGGCCCAAGTTCACCAAGGGCATGGGCACCAAGGTATTGACCGCACCACTGAGCTGGTTCGTCAACGCTGTTATTGGCCAGGCCTGACAGCTGACGTGGCTCGGTGGTGCCGTGAATGTGAGAGATGTCAGGCTGCCAAAGATACACAGTTGGCGCCTCAGAGCTTTATGGGCCATCTGTTGGCAGAAAGACCAAACGAGATCTTGGCCATCGACTTTACTTTGCTTGAGCCTTCGCGTTCAGGAGTAGAAAATGTATTAGTAATGACTGATGTTTTTACTAAATTTACGCAGGCGGTCCCTACTCGGAACCAGCGGGCTGAAACCGTGGCCCAGGTGCTTGTGTCTGAGTGGTTTTGTAAGTTTGGGGTTCCTGCTCGCATTCACTCGGATCAAGGCCGTAGTTTTGAGTCGTCCCTCATCCAACAGCTATGTCGTTTGTATCAGGTGGAAAGGTCTCACACCACCCCATGGCACCCTGCAGGTAATGGGCAGTGTGAACGTTTCAATCGGACCCTGCACAATCTTTTGCGTACTCTGCCCAGTTCGCAGAAGGGTGATTGGGTTTCTGCGCTCCCCCAATTACTCTTCTGTTATAATACGACACCCCATCAAGTGACTGGGGAGTCCCCGTATTTCCTGATGTTTGGCCAGGAACCCCGACTGCCTGTTGATTTTTTGTTGGGTCGTGGTCAAGAGGGGGGCCCTGGCAGTGTTAACAGTTGGGTGTTAGAGCATCAGACCAGACTGCAGGTGGCTTTTGAAGGGGCCCGGAAACAGCTGCATTCAGCTGCGGCACGCCGTAAGGAAAAGCATGACTCTCGTGTTCGGGATGCACCCTTGGACGAAGGTCAGTTAGTTTTTCTTCGTAACTATGGTCTAAAGGGTCGTCATAAGATCCAGGACCACTGGAGCTCGGTGGTGTACCAGGTAGTGAAAGCACCTGGTACAGGAGGCTCAGTTTACACCATTGCGCCGGTTAATGATGTGACTAAGGTGAAGCATGTCCATCGTTCGCTGTTGAAGGCAAGGGTAGGGGGGGACTTTGTAGTGCTTCCCCCAAAGGATGCATCACCAGCTATTGAGGAGCCATTGCATGAGGAGCTTTCCTCATTGGAGGAGGTTGACCTGGTTAGGGTGGTACCGGAGAGTTTACTCGCTGCTACTGAGTTAGAGAGTCAGGGTCAGGTATTGGCTGGCCCCAGGGCAATGGCGGTTGGGGTGGATGCCGCAGTTGAGGCCCCTGTGTGTCCCGGACCATCAGGGCAGGGGGCCGTAAGTCAAGTATCCATGATTGATCCCGGTTTTTCAGGTCCACCTTACAGTGAGGGT
Source organism: Clarias fuscus (assembly GCA_030347435.1). Taxonomy (NCBI): domain Eukaryota; kingdom Metazoa; phylum Chordata; class Actinopteri; order Siluriformes; family Clariidae; genus Clarias; species Clarias fuscus. The sequence continues at coordinate 21,455,957 of CM059210.1, forward strand.
GCAGTGCGACGCACGGGGCGAACTACTGCTGGTCGCCATTCCAACCGCAACCATTTGCCTAGGGCCGTGGGGAGGGTAGTAAGTGCTGAGGCTGTTGATGCTTCGTCAAATTCCATGTCCGCACTGTTCCGGCCTTGGGTTTAGGTTAATTTGGGTTAATCGTCGGGGTGACGATTCAAGAGCTGTGGGTAGATTGTGGCAATGTGATGGGCCCTCCTTATTGGTTTATAGGTAAGTGATTCATCACGCACGATAACCTATCAGAATGGTTCTCGATTATATTTAAGGCGGGAGTTCTCTTACCTGGCGTACGCCACGATTAGGACCGCCCTCACGGTGTGCGCATGAGCAGAAGGTGTGTGGTTTGTGTTCGTAGCTATGTGGCTAATGGAGAGAGGCAGGTATACTAAACTGCCGATATTTCTTTTCCCTTAGTGTGCGCAGTGGCCAATTGATATCTGGTTGAGTCAGACTGTCCACTCTTTGAAAGGTAGGTGCACGCTTCTTACGTGCTGTGTATTGCGGCATCGGGGTAATGTTAACTGGCGTTTGTTTACTACTTAGCCGTGGAACTTGTTCTGCGCATGCGCCCTTGTGCATGACATGTTTATGAGCTGTGAGCAGCGGTACAACTCGCGTGATAAAACGATTCATCCGGGTAAGTGAGTTTCGTTTTCTCTGGTTCATAGAAAAGATTTTTTTTACTAATAGTTCTTCTCTTCCTGGCGCGATAAGGGTGTTTGATGCTGTGCCGGTGAACCGTTCAAAGGCGGAAGTATCTGTCTTCCGCATTGACGGAGGACGGCGCTGCTGTTTTTCTCTTCCGGTTTTGTTGTTTCGCTTTCTTTTTTCTTTTTTGTGCATCTGCTCCGGGTTATCGGTTATACCGTGCCTGTGGAGTGTAATTATGGATGGCTTGCTGTAGGTTTGGAGCTGCCCTGCTGCTACGGCTATCTGCATCTGTAATCCTTACGGATACTATGTTGTGTAGCTTTTGGAGAACTCTGAATTTGATATGACTGCTGCAGTGAGCATCTAGCTCGAAATTTCTGTTTTTGGTTTATTTGTTATTTGTCTTTTTTTTCCTTATTTTCTGTTTGTGTTTGTTGTAAAGAGAATTTTTGCTCTTTCATTAGTTTGTTTGGTTTATGTCCTGGATGTGTGTGATTCATTGAATGTAACTCTGTCCATCTTGGGCACTGGGTGGCCGGGAGGTTGGCTATTTAGCTGGAGCACTGGTGTTATTAGAGCAGTGTGGAGTGCAGTGTTGACTGGATTCACGGTTCACCTTGTGTGTGTGTGTGTAGACGCGTGTGTAATGCACGAGTGCACTCGTACTACCGGTACTTCATTTAGCCTGTCCCAGCCATTGTGAAGTCTGTCTGTAATTTGGTTTATTTTTTTGTGAGTATACAGAGTGCCTGGTTGACTTAAGTTTAGCAGTGTATGCTAATGAGCTTTTTTTTTTTTAAATTGTTTTATTGTGAAATAGAAAATAAAATTTTTATACATTGTCCACACGTCTCTCTGGGTTCCTTGGCCTACAAACCTGTGTGTCTTAATTGGGTTATTTCCCCGGTTAACCTCGGGGTGGCGTAATCGGTTCTAAAGTATTTTTTTTCTAAGATCTCAGCACGGTGCCACACTAGATTTTGTTATGATCGTTGGCCACGTGATAAGCAGAACTGGTAAAATACACTATATTGCTCTAAACGGTGGATGGTTAGTCAAGAACCATTCAGTTTTAATAAAATTGACCCGAATCCTTAAAGGTTCGTGTCACGGCTGGTCCGTGTGAGACAGGCGTGGCGGACCCAGAAGCAGACAACAGATAGGGTTCAATATAATAGACTTTAATGAAAAAATACAAGAGTTAGACAGAAGAGAAGTTCAATCAAGGATACAGTACTTGGGGATGCTGTCTGAAGTGGGCAGTGTCGTGGCTTGGCAGTGGCTGTGTGGCACAGAGAAGCAGCAGAGTGAGCACGGCTGTGTGGAGAGATGAGGGCTGCAGCGCGTGTGCACAATCCGGCGCGCAGGTTGAGAGAGAGCAACGGCCGCGTGAGCGCGGCTGTGTGGAAAGATGAAAGCTGCAGCGCGCGTGCACGATCCGGCGCGCAGGTTGAGAGAGAGCAGCGGCCGTGTGAGCGCAGCTGTGTGGAGAGGTGAAGGCTGCGGCGCGCGCGCTGAGTCCGGCGTGCAGTTTGAGAGAGAGTCGGAGACAAAAGCGAAAGCAGAGGGTCAAAGCCGGGTTATCAGTCAGCGCAGCAAACAATTCCGAGTCGTGAAGCTAAGGACGTAGTCAGAGGAGAAAAGGGTCAACAACGTAGACGGCAAAGGTATGTTTAGCAGATACACTAGAAACAAAAGATAAACTAGACACTGGGCTTGGAGCACGAAAATAATTCGGCACTGGACGGTTCTTCCTGGGTGAATTATATAGCGTGAAAACTAATGAATTAAATGCGGATCAGGTGTGCTCATGCCTGTGAATGAAGCGGCAAAACGGAAGCCGTGGAAAGGAATGTGGGGAGGAGCGCAGGTGATCATGACTTGGCTTGAGCAGAGGGCATGACTTGGCGTAGCGTTACAGTTCGATTCACCTCTGAACTAGAGCTGAAGTCCTACATAAATGGTGGAGAATAACAGCGGGCATTGTTTGACTTAAAATTTCATAAAACCAAGGCATTGTTACTGTATCTTTGCTATTTGAGTGGAAATAGTTTAGAGACAGAGAAATGGAGTTGTTTAACTGTATACGGTATCATTATCGCGGCACGTTGGCGTATGAATGAATGAATGAAATACGACGCGAGTTGTGTTGAAACCGAAACTACAGTAGAAGTGAATGTTTAAGTCGCTAGAAAAAGCGCATTGAGAGAAGAGTAAGTTCTTTCTCTTATAAGGTCTTCATAGCGAGCGAGAAGTGCGTGTCTACTGAGACAGACCAAGTCGCTATAGAAAAGCGCACCAAGAGAGGAGTAAGCGTGTTCCTTGCTCTTTCTCTTTAAAGAGGCCTCCCATAGTGAATATGTCTGTGCGTGTTCCACTTTCAAATTCATCTATGTCCCGCTTAGAGTAGCTAACTAAAGTCTCGATACCTCTTGATTCACTGATACTAGTGAATTCGACGCGGTGCTTAGAGAGAGCATCCACGCGCGTTCCAGTAAAGTGTGATCAGGGAAATTGTGTAGTTAAAACCTACGCATGTTTTATGTCAAATTCAAATTTTATTTGTCACATACACAATCCTACACAGTACGATATGCAGTGAAATGCTTATGTATTTATATGTGTGTCTTGTCCAGCAACGACTGGGATCCACAGAGATCTCAACAACGTTGTTGTGTTAAGTATAGTAATAACTAAGTTGTTTGCCTCACTCTAACGAGTGAAGTCGAGGTCGTTCAGCTACAGAGTTACTAGTGTTTTTCGGGTTGTTCAGTGTAAACGCGCTGCCGTTTTCACTGACCACCCAAAACTGTTGAACCAGCACGCTCGTTTAAGCGGTGTACGTAACCATAGCGACGACTGTGACCCGGAAACTCTAAACAACCTCTTCCGGGATAACTTTCAGACAGCGCCATCTAAAATCAGTTGTAAACAAAGCCTAGCATAAGCCACGCTAGTTAGCAAACCTAGCGCGTTTACACTATAGCCTATGTGCATGTAGCATCCATGCTAGTAGCATCGAATGCTCGGGGTTAGCACGTAGCATCTTTCAGTTGTGAATGCACTGTATGAAATTTGTAAAAGTGACCTAAGCTCTTTACATTAAATTTTAACTCACCTCAGTGGGTCTTTTCCCTTTTTCTTTTCTGACCCACTCCTTATTACTTCACGGATACTTATTGGGTTAATTAAAACTACTTTTAGAAATTTTGATGACAAAATGTTGATAATTTTCTAATCGTTTTAATCAAAACTTTTAATTCAATTTCATACATTATTACAGTTTTAGCATTCATCGTACAGACACTGGTGGATTAACTTAACTGTAACTACTTATATGATTTTTATTTAAACATAATTCAGGCTTGATCGCCAACCAGCATTATTACTTTGAAATTAATTTTTTTTTTATTAAGTAATCAATTAGAGTTGGATCCATAATTGAATGATGGATGATTGATCAAGTTAATTAAAATAACCTGCTCCCAATTTTAGTGCTAATTAAAGCTCCATAATTAGCTAGAATTCATGATTTGAAATTCAAATTTCAAAATGTTTTCTCCCTATCAACTAGGACTTACTTGTCCTCACTCAGTTCACTTAACTGAGCCCAAACTGCATAGGTTTAATTTCGCTTAAGTCTGGTGAGTTGATAACGTTTCCCTAGTGCTTGACTGGTGCAGTGACGGTTGTCCTCACGGTGAGTTACAGCGCGTGAGTCACCCATTCTGGCGTAGACTGGTGCCGGCTGGGGGGAAACCAAATATCTTTGTCCTAGTATTGCACTTTGAGCACGCAGCAGGCATCAGCAATCGTGCAGTGGAGAAGGAGTCAACAAAACTAACTGGGTGAAGGCTTGGGTGCACGACTTGGTGGCTATTGATGGGTATCCCCAAGGTTTAGCCCATTCGCTCGTCTGTCCAGTTAGTCGTTGACATGCCTTCCCCAAAACCTGCATGGTTGTGCTAAAAGCCACAGGCTGTTTGAGCGGTTCACAGCAATACGGTGGGATGGAGTATTCGGTAAGACCTTACAGGAGCTCACCTGGTGCGATCAGACGGAGGACCCTACTACTGAGCTCCGACTGAATCAACCCAGCTCATCACTGAGCCTAGTGGATAAGCGTATCAGTCCATCCAGTTAGCGAAACCCCAAAGGGAACTTAGGGTCTTCTCGATAGTTAGGTCAGTTGTTTGCCCCTAAAACGGCAAACCCATGTACCTAGATGGATTGAACCAGTAGTACCACCACTCTGTCAACCCTGTTAAGTATCCTAACTCTGAGAGAAAACCCACACTATCTTCTTCTCTTTTTCTCAGTTTCCTCTTCTAGCTTGACTACTGCTGCTATTATAGGATTGTACCTGTCAAGTCAAGTCAAGTCAATTTTATTTATATAGCGCTTTTAACAATTGACATTGTCGCAAAGCAGCTTTACACAATAAAAAGAAGTAAGTTTTTATGCAATGTATATGAATCAATAGGACAAGATTGTCCCCGATGAGCAAGCCGAGGGCGACGGTGGCAAGGAAAAACTCTCTGAGATGGTAATAGGAAGAAACCTTGAGAGGAACCAGACTCAACAGGGAACCCATCCTTATCTGGGTGATAACGGATAGCAGGAATTGCTCAGCATAATAATGTGTAAGACTGGAAGTTCAGTATAACAGGAGATGTTTTAAAATTAAAAGGAGTCCAGTTTGTTCCCGGAGGCTCAGGTAGACTGTAGGGGATTCCGGTCCTGAGTTATCGAACAACTGAAGTCACAGGTCCCCAGAGCATCACTCGATGACAGGACAGTCTTCATGGAAACCATCCCCAGCCACCATACGAATCCAGGCAGACCACACGGGGCATCCATGCGACGAGATCTCCAACCAGAAGCAGGACTCCAGGATGGGTTAGACGGCTCCAGAGGGCAGAGGGGTCTAGATCACTGGCAACTCAGGAGCGAAACATCTATAGCTCGACAGAGAGACAGAGAGAGGGAAAGAAGAGGGGGAGAGAGAGAGAGGAGAGAGCAGAAAAGGAGAGAACAGAAAATAAGGAGAGATGGCAGTTAGGTATGGTCACAGTCAACATGTATAGGTGAATGTATATTTAGTGCAAAGGGCAAGCAGAGACTCCGGCAGGACTAACTATAACAGCATAACTAAAAGGGAGAGCCAGAAGGAAACACAAACATGAGGGCTCCCTGAGATGTAAAGCAACCAATCACCTCACCGTCAACAAACCTGAGTGAACAATGAGAGTGGGGAGGACAGCATCTAAACATACCAGTTCACCAGAATACTCTACGTCTATGAGTCCCCCAGATCTGCTCCTTTACCTAAGGTTAATCTATTTACAAAAATGCTTGGCTAAATAAATAGGTTTTTAGCCTAGACTTAAACACTGAGACTGTGTCTGAGTCCCGAACATTAATAGGAAGACTATTCCATAACTTCGGGGCTTTGTAAGAAAAAGCTCTGCCCCCTGCTGTAGTTTTAATAATACGTGGTACTGACAGGCAGCCTGCATTCTTTGATCGAAGTAGGCGTGGCGGATCGTAAGACACTAACAGTTCACTCAAATACTGTGGCGCGAGACCATTTAGTGCTTTAAATGTCAAAAGTAGTATCTTAAAATCGATGCGAAATTTCACAGGGAGCCAATGCAGTGTAGATAAGATAGGGGTGATGTGCTCGTATTTTCTGGTTTTAGTGAGGACTCTCGCTGCTGCATTCTGTACTAACTGAAGCTTGTTTATACACCTAATTGAACAACCAGACAGTAAGGCGTTACAATAGTCCAACCTAGACGTGATAAAAGCATGAACTAGTTTTTCTGCATCATTTAGTGACAATATGTTTCTTATCTTGGCAATATTTCTAAGGTGAAAGAAAGCTATCCTGGTGATATTATCTACATGAGCTTCAAACGAAAGGCTGGAATCTATAATCACACCGAGGTCTTTTACTGTTGCACTTGATGGAACAGAAAGGCCATCTAAAGTTACAGTGTGATCAGAAAGCTTACTTCTAGCTACTTGTGGTCCTATGACCAGAACTTCTGTCTTATCAGGATTAAGCAGAAGAAAATTAATTAACATCCAATCTCGTATATCCTGCACACACTGCTCGATTTTAGCAAACTGTTTTTTCTCATCTGGTTTTGCTGAGACATATAATTGTGTGTCATCAGCATAACAATGAAAACTAATACCATGTTTACGAATTATGTTGCCCAGAGGAAGCATGTAAAGGGAAAAAAGCAGTGGGCCTAAAACTGAGCCCTGTGGAACACCAAACTCCACTTGAGAACATGAGGAATGGTCACCATCTAAATCTACAAACTGATAACGATCAGTCAAATAGGATCTGAGCCACAAGAGGGCAGTTCCCTTAATTCCTACTACCTTTTCTAATCTGTGAAGGAGAATACTATGATCAATGGTGTCAAAAGCTGCACTGAGGTCCAGTAACACAAGTATAGTGATGCAACCCTGATCAGAGGCCCATAGGAGGTCGTTTACTACTTTAACAAGTGCTGTCTCTGTGCTGTGATGAGGCCTAAATCCTGACTGATACAGTTCATTTATGCTATTTCTGTGTAGATGTGAACATAGCTGCTGTGATACTACCTTTTCCAAAATCTTGGAGATAAAGGGAAGGTTTGATATCGGCCTGTAATTAGAAAGCAGACAGGGGTCAAGGTCAGGTTTCTTGATTAGCGGTTTAATAACGGCTAATTTAAAGGATTTGGGGACATACCCACTACTGAGTGAACAGTTAATTACTTTCAACAGGGGTTCTATTATTGCTGGTACTATCTGTTTGAGAAAATGTGTCGGTATAGGATCTAATATACAGGTTGACGATTTTGAAGAAGAGATGAGTGAAATTAGTTCCCTCGCTTCAAGAGGAGTAAAGTGTTCTAAGTTCTGATGTGATGTGGTTAGATCATCTGAATTATTTAAATTGTCTGTTTTCAAAGCCTGAATTTTTTGCCTAATATTTATGATTTTATTATTGAAAAAGTTCATGAAATCCTCACTACTGCATGATGTTGTTGTGGAGATTTCTGCAGTGGTCTTGTTTTTAGTTAAGTTAGCTACGGTATTAAATAAAAATCTCGGGTTGTTTTTGTTATTTTCTATAAGAGTGGAGAGATACGTTGATCTAGCATCACTGAGAGCTTTTTTATAGTTCAGGATGCTCTCCTTCCAAGCTATTTTGAATACTATCAATTTAGTTTGGCGCCATTTACGTTCGAATTTTCGAGCGGTTTGTTTTAAAGCATGGGTGTGGTCATTATACCAAGGAGCGAGTTTCTTGTCTCTAATCATTTTCCTTTTAACTGGAGCTACATTATCTAAGCTATAACGAAGTGCTGACTCTAGATATTCATTCGCCTGTTCGAGTTCTGTGAAGTCAGATGGCGATCCAATCAAAGTTGATAATTCTGGAAGATTATTGATAAAGCTCTGTGCGGTATTTGATGTAAATGTACGTTTAAGGTGGAAGCGCGGTGCTGTGCTGCATACATTATTACTATAATAATACACGCTATACTAACACGCTTTAATCGAGACAAGGTAGTGATCTGAGATAACTTCAGACTGTGGAATTGTGGTTATATTTCCTATAATTAATCCGAAGGATAATATTAAATCTAAAGTGTGACCTGCTTTATGAGTGGGTCCTACTACACACTGATTTACTCCTACTGAGTCCAGTAAGGACATAAATGCTGTTCTCAGAGGGTCTTCTGGATTCTCAAAATGAATATTAAAGTCTCCAGCAATTAACGCTTTGTCTACAGAAACAACAAGGTTTGAGAGGAAATCTGCAAATTCGCAGAGAAACTCCGAGTACGGCCCTGGGGGTCTGTAAATGATGAGTAGCGGGATCGACTGAGCTGACTTTATGTTACTATAGAGAACTTCAAATGCATTAGATTTAAAACTGTGTTTTTGTACGAGAGACAGATTATCGTTATAAATAACTGCGACTCCTCCTCCTCTACCAGTTAGCCGAGGCTGGTGTATGTAGCTGTATCCAGGAGGGCTAGCTGCATTTATAGCTACATACTCGTCCTGTTTAATCCAGGTTTCTGTTAAACATAAGATATCAAACTCCTGATCTGTGATAATTTCATTAACAATAACTGCTTTAGATGCGAGAGATCTAATATTTAACAGTCCTAGCTTCAGATCAGAGTTGCCGGCTGCGCATTCAGTGTGATCTGAGTTTGTGGTATCTATGTTAATTAAATTACTAAAACAGACTTTCTGAGTCTTTCTAAATTTATGTTTAGCTCGGGGAACAGACACAGTCTCAATATGATGAACCCTGAGTGACGACTCTCTGCAGCTAGCAGACGGTTGGTTTAGCCTGTCTGTCTGCTCCCTGGCCTGGGCTCTGGATTGTCACCGATTAACTAGGCCTCTTCTGAGACTATGTGCTATACTGCAAGAAATGAGAGCAGCACCTTCCCGAGTGGGATGGACACCGTCCCGCCCTAACAGGCCAGTTTTGCCCTCAAAGGTCTTCCAATTGTCTATGAAGCCCACGTTGTTTTCGGAGCACCACCTGGACATCCAGCGGTTCAGCGACCATAACCTGCTGTAAGCTATGTCGCCACGTCTCATTGGGATGGGACCAGAGCAAACTACTTCTTCGGACATCGCCTTCGCTATTTTAAACACCTCTGTAAAGTTACTCTTACTAACCTCTGACTGACGAAGGCGTATATCGTTAGCTCCAGCATGTACCACTATCTTAGAGAACCTATGCTGACCTAGAGCCCTAAGATTACCTGCTATGTCCGGTGCTCTGGCTCCCGGGATACACCTGACCACTGCCGCTGGCGCCCCTAAAGGCCTGGCTAATTTCACATGTCTCAGTATCGAGTCTCCTATAACCAGAGCTCTTTCAGGTTTCTCAGCGGGTGCATCACTGAGGAGAGCGAACCTGTTGGACACGCGTAGCGCAGAAGAGGTGTGCTCCGGTGGGCTAGCCTTAGTGTTAGCTTTGGCTGAACGAGTATGCCGCCGAGTCGTCACCCACTCGCCCCGCTGTGAGGGCTCTACTGCCGGAGTTGGGGGCTGATTATCTCCGCCTGTGGCACCCAGACTTTCCGCTACAAGATTAACGCTGCTCTCGCGCTCTCTAACCCTCTCTAAAGTCTGGATGCGCTCCTCTAATGCTACTATCTTCTCCGTCAGGGTGCTAACTAACACACACCTATCACAAATAAAATGATCACTAATGACGGAGGAAGAATGTCTAAACATCCTGCACTCCACACACTGAGCGAGCTGAATGGTAGACATGATAACGTACCTTTGTGCCGGAGTTGTGATTATTTGGTGATGGATTCACTTGTTGTTGGTCAGATGATACGCACGTTCTCCCAAAAAGCGCAAAAATCTGATAAAGTCCAGTAGTATTAAAGCGTAAAAACGGGAAAAATATATAATTATAAAAAACTAAACAAAATATAATCTAAAACGCTGTTCCAAACAGACGAGGAACTTTCGCGGGAACAATACGAAAAACAGGAAGCTACCTGTGAAAGTCACAAAGCAGAGAACTCTAGAAACGTAACATATTTTGAAATGTGAATTCTTAGGTTCAAAGTCTTCGACTCTCACTGTACATTCCCTTGCTAATTGACCACGGCTAAAGCAGGTCAATTAGAAAACCGTCCATAAAATTGAAGACGCATCTAGAAGCGTTTGTTTGTGTATGGTTGTCAACCCTACTGGCTGAGTAAACCAGTACGGTCATCGTTATTGTCTTCTTTCACCTAGAGGAAATTTTAAATGGCAATCGCCGTAGTGGTACAGAGAAATCCCCATTTCAAAACCCCTTTATTCAGGAGCACCCCTTTAATAATAAAGACAAAAGGGGGAATTAAACTTAAATTTGGTATTGAACAGCATCTGCTGTCAGAAATGCAGATTCGGTTTGTTTTTTTGTTTTCTCTGATTAACATCAGTTGTAACCTTTCCCTACTAAAAAAGAGAACCTCCTCTTATAAAAAAAATGGAAGGTTATCGTTACCACTCTATCCCTTGCTCTGTGCGTTCTTCGTTTCTGCCTCTGTTCTCTAACTGTGCTAACTGTGTTCTAGCTCTTCCCACAGAGACTCCCAGTTAATAGCACGCCCGCCAGAGGACCATAGTCACAGAGAACCACACTTAGGGCGAACAGATGTGTGAGTGAGGCTATTTTGTTTTTGTTTTGTTTGTTTCTTATTCCTCAAATAAGACATCTGTGTCAGTAGTGGTTCTAGAACCCCGTCAAAACATGTCTCACACCGCGGACCACGTCAGTCGCGGCGAAGATCTGAAGACATCGCTAAGTGTTGCAACCGACAGCCTCCTACCTAAGGCCGCCGAAACACTAAAGCACCAGACACAGGACCAGCTGGATGACAACTTAACAAGCTTTGTAAGACAAGTCCCAAGTCAGTGCTACAAATCCCAATGAATTGTCCAAAATCACCAGCTCCTTACGTCACACACTCATCGTCCCTCAAGCTGAGCAACGGGCACGCCGCCGCCCTCCAGCAGAAGCCAACACGCGCGCAACGACGCATTAAGCAACTGGAACTGGAAGCTCAGGAAAGGGGGTGACGAGGTAGAACAAGACAAAGTGGAAATCACCAGGCTGCAAGAATCCCTGGCAACTACTATGCATGAAGGGGAACAAGGCAAGGCAGACTACGCTGATCTCTCTGAAAGGCTATGGTACGCAGAACGCTGCTAGAAATGCCAGGGCTGCCCCCAGGGAGAAAAACGGCAGAATTAAAGCCCTCAAAACTCACCTGGACAAGGCAAGTAACGAGATCAGCTACCTCCATGCGACAGCTGGACCATAGTAAAGAAGAGTCCTACAATGTCACAGAGGAACTCAAGCCCGCCTGTGAATGGTGCCATGAGGAAACGATATGCACCCATCTCATCCCTGCTGAGCAAGACCAGGTCCCCTATTCTTGGACCGACACATAGTGGAAGAAGTGACGGGGCGGGGTCGACGCATCCCCCAGCACCCTCCAAAGAACCCTACCTCATGGCCGAACACTGAGAACCTGCTCTCTCCAGCCACAGGACATCACACGGCGTAGGCATATTCACGCCACATATGCCAGGCAGCCAAGACATCCACGTTTATCTATGAGACATCGATCTCTTTCTAGAACTGAGACTCCACATCACTGACTAAGGTAGATTCTATCTGTTCCGAACAACATCCAGCTCTGAAGTGCGCGGCTTCCTACACTGGCAGCCTGCTCACACGAAGACTGACTACTATCTGCTCCGAGAAGCCCTCATCACAGAAGTTGCTGACTCCGAGTTAGAACAAAGACTAGTGGCTGCTCTGAAAATGAGACAAGGCCGTCACTAACCTTCGCAAGCCCACTACAGCCGACTCATATAAGCACACTTTGGCACCCGAAATTAACCTGACATGGAAGAAGACTTTAACTTTAAGACTCTCTTCTTAAGAAATCTCCATCCAGGAGTTAGTCACCACCTCGGTGTTCTCGCCTGTCCATGAACAATGGACGTCCAGCAGCTGCGAGATCTGGCACAAAAGGCCTACAGCAAACAGAAGGCGGCTTCCGAAAAACCGGGAAGGACTAGAAGGAGCCCGAGGCCAAGACCAAGCCAAACCACCACCCAAAGAGTGGAACCAAGACCCCTACGCTGGCACCAGACCCAAACAGAAGAACCAGCACTGGGAGGGGACTCGGGAATGACCGGGCTCACCTGCGGGCTACCGGGGAAAATCCTGGGAACAATCCAAATCCCAGGAAAACCAAGGGGAACAGTCATGGAACCCGTCAAACTCCTCCGGAAACCAAAAAGGAAAAGGCCCATGGGAGGCCAACGGGAACTCCCAAGGGAAGAGACTGAGGATCCGTTACAGATCTCAAGCCAACCGAGGGCAACGTGAACTACTACAAGAACAAAGAACATCATCACGCCCCAGTACTTGGGAACTGATGGAAATGATGATGAAAGAATTTTTCCAACGAGAAAAGGAGGAGCAGAAGTGGGAAAAGAAAGACAAGCCAGAGTCGTCCTGACTAGCCGACAGAACGAAAGGCAACGACCACCGTACCCAAAGAAATACCCAGCAAATCACCGAAGACTGCGTTGCAGCACCACTCTCCCAGTGCACTGTAACCACAATAACCCCAAGCACAAAGGGAGCTCCACCTGAGCTACCCGAACAACCCACGACTGAGAAGGAGAGCGTCACGACATCTGATAGGCCTGAGTAACACCGCACCGACCCCACAACTGTCAATGAGAATCCTCACGTCCCAGAAAGCGCAGTACTGCTCGTCTGCCATATTTCAGAAGAACCCAAGCCCAGCCGTGACACCTTACCTGTCTTGGCACAAACTACTATTCCTCAACTCCTGGGCGATCTCGTTGAAAGAGGGGTAGTGAGGAAATTCTACCTCTCCATCATCCTCGAACGCCACATTCACGTCGAAGCCCTCCTAGACACCGGAGCTGACATTACCCTAATGTCCACAGAACTCCTCAGCGAAATCACTGAATGGAAAAGGGGGACCCGAGGAGCTTTCCGACTGCAAAGGTGTGAGCTGAACCTTCAGGCATACTCCCATACCGGCCTACAACTAAAACACGCGGCTCCCATCCACCTGACGGTAGGACCAATGGACCTTGTGCACCCGGTATACATTTCACCCCTCAACACGTACCCACTCCTCATTGGCAAAGACCTGCTTAACCGTTTGGTACCACTCATAGACTTGAAGCAGCTGAAGATATGGACCCAAGTCCGCGAACCTTTGCCCCATCAAGCAGTAGGCTCCGGCGAGTCGCAGTGCCAAACCACTGACACCGCCACCGAGTCATGGGCAAACGACCAGACGTCCACACAGACACCAGACGTATGTTTGAGCCACAGTGGCCCAGACCACTTCCTCTGTTCACTACAGGTGGACGACCCACACTCTGGTCCCCGTCGAATCACGACCGAAATCAGTGTCCAAGGTATACCTGTACCCGACGTAGTACTAGCCCTGTGGGCAGAAAACTCGGCCATCAGTCAGAAACTCTTCTGGGCCTTGAAACGGAGACACCCCAGTTTGACACACATCCCCCGACACAGTCGCCTGTCCCTCAGCCCAGGGTCAAACACCATGGCTACGTCCAAAATCACCTGTGCTGTGGATATGACATGGAATAACTGAGTCATTATTTCCTCGTCGTCCCGAACCTACCACACGATATCTATGTGGGAGCAGACATCAAGGTCAGACTCAACGCCTGCGTGGATACACTGAACGACGTCATCTGGGCCCCCCCATCACTTCAACTGACAAGGTTCACCTCTCACAAGAATCTGCGTTCAGGCCAGACAATACCGGATGCGTGTGCAATGATCAGTGAACAACATGTCACAGTACCTGCATACAGCAAAAGTGTCAGCATCCGCCTCAATATGCGACCTGGCCAGCAAATTAGGCTTTTTCCAACCCTCCAGAACCTGCACGAAACTAGGACTAACTCTGGAAGCCATGCCCCTCGTCGAAGCATCGTCTCGTGCTGTATAATGTGCTGTTCAACAACTGTACGGCCACAGACATCGATATTCCCAAAGCCAGTCACATGGGATGGCTCATCAGCCAAGCGTTCCATGATTTCGAGTTGACGATCCCTGTCATATGCCCCATACCAGCTGAACTCACGACAGACGATTACGACGACGCCGTGTCCTTCACCAAACCAAACGAAATCATCACCATCACCTCCGTCCTGCCAGTTCCAAGAGAAAGCGTCTGCCGATCGGAACTCGCCAATGACAAATTCCTTGCGATCTACGCCGTCTCAACGCAGCCAGAAAAGGGACTACCAGTAGAAGGGAATACTACAGCTGAGGAGCCTTCACAAGACACCGCAGCGGAAGAACCCTATGTCGGATTCAACGCACAGATACAACAAATCCTGAACGATGCGGACGCCCTCCACAGTGAAGCGGATCGCCAAGGACTCAAAGAGGTGCTGTGCAAATATAAGAACTCCTTTGCGTCATATGAGCCGGTGCAAGACATCATCGACTCAATGTTAGAAAAGGGAGTCATCCGCCCGTGCAACAGCACATACTCCGCCCCGATATGGCCAGTCCTAAAGCCTAATGGCAAATGGCGCCCTACTGTCGATTACCGGAAATTAAATCAGCAGACACCTCTGTCACGATGGCCCATGACTCAGCTGGACCAAGAGATCCCCAAAATCAAGGGCGCGACGATCCTCTCAACACTGGATGTTGCCTCTGGATTCTGGACAATTCCGGTCCACCCTGATGACCAACACAAGCTGGCATTTACCTTCGGCAGCCGACAGTATACCTTCACGCGGTGCCCCTTTGCTTATGCCAACTCACCGGCAGAGTTCAACATTTTCCTAAATAAAGCATGCCCTGACGCCCGAGCCCGAGGTAACCTGATCTACGTGGATGACGTGCTGCTCAAGAGCTCCAACGTAGCAGACCACCTGGCAGAAATCGATCATGTGCTAAGTCAGCTGACAGAAGCAGGAGCAAAGGTTGCCCTTCACAAGGGTCAGTGGTGCAAGACCAAGGTGAACTATGTGGGCCAACTCGTGGGACAAGAGGGCCTCGAACCCCAGTCCAGCCGTATCCAGGCCATCCAAAACATCAAAACACCCACTAACGTCTCCGAACTGCGGAGCTTCCTGGGAGTGTGTAACTATTCACGATAATTCGTGGAGAACTACACAGACCTCGCCCGACCACTGACCACCCTTCTGAAAAAAGATGAACCCTTCGTGTGGACAGAAGCGCAAGACACAGCTATGAGGGAACTCAAGCGGCGTTTGTGTTCTGCCCCATGCCTGGCATACCCAGACCCAGAGAAGGAATTCTACCTGGATGCTGGATTTTCTAAACACTGCCTCAGCGCAGGCCTCTACCAGCTTCATGACAAAGATAAACGGGTGATCGCCTACGCCAGCAAAACGCTGCTTCCTCCAGAATGCAAATACTCGGACTGTGAGAAGGCCCTTCTCTGCACAGTATGGGCGATCCAGCGCTTTTCAAACTACATCGGCGCACAGAAGGTCATCATCGAGACATGTCACCAACCGGTCACCTTCCTCAATAGTCAGAGAATCAGGGATGGCATAGTGACCAATGCACGTATAGCTACATGGCTGATGGCACTCCAAGGACGAGAGGTGGAAGCAAGATACACCCAAAACCATAAATCAGCTCTGGGGAACGGGCTAGCTGCCTGCCAGAACTGCTCGATGGATGCATCAGCCCCACTGACAGAAGTCGACGATACAACCCAGCCACAGCCAACCAACCACAAGTACTTCGAGGAAAATGTGTGCGACGGGATGCCCACGGCATACGTTGATGGCTGCTCGTACAATCACCAAGGCAACCTTCAAGCCGGAGCGGGCGTGGTCTGGCTCAACGTTCTCAAGTTAGGAGCTCACTCCTCACAATACGCAGAAATAGCAGCCATTCTCCTTACCCTTCAACTGGCCGCGTCTCATGGCGTCAAAGAACTCCTGATCTGTACGGACTCAAACTATGCCCGGCTGAGCTTCACGTGCCACCTACCGGGATGGAAACTAAACGGGTTCAAGACAGCTAACAACAAGCCTGTCAAGCACCAGGAACTCTTCCAAGCATGTGACGCCATCGTCAACAAACATAACCTGATCATCTATTGGAAGAAGGTCTGGGCACACTCACGTCAGCCAGGGCAGGACAAGAATCTCAACAACCAAACCGACGCCCTCGCTAAAGCTGGTGCATTGCACGGAGAGCCCTGGACATTCGACAACCTCCCTGTTAACCCATCCGTGGCGGCTATAACCCGCCAACAGCACGCCTCCGGCAGGCTCTCCCCTGCCACCTCCCACATGGCTACTTCAGTCCACGTCACTGGGGCCGATTTACTCACCTTACAGGCATCAGATCCTGTGCTCCGAACCGTGGCCGCCTACATCTCTGACCCGGCGGCCCATCCAGTCTCCACGGCTGACCTGGCCAGGTTTCCCAACCTCCGCCGACTTCTCGACATCAAGCACATGTTGCATCTCCAGGACGGCGTCCTCACATATGTCCCTGAGCCCCACACTTCGCCGAAGCTTGTGGTCCCTCAAGGCCAAAGGGGGGTAATGCTGACATACGCCCACGATGCACCATGCGCCGGCCAACACGGTGCCAAAGCCACCTATGAAGTGCTGAAAGAGGTCGTATACTGGCCTGGTATGCAGCAAGACATCGCAGAGTATGTAAAGGGGTGCTTGGTGTGCTGCCAATTCCAACCAGCAAGCCCCAACCACCGGGCACCACTGCAACGAAAAGGACTGAGCTTTCCATGGTCAGACCTACAAATCGATTGGGTGGGACCCCTACCGCGAACAACACGCGGCAACAAGTACTTCCTCACTGTGGTTTGTGAGTTCACTAAGTGGGTAGAGTGCCTCCCAGCTCCCAACGACACAGCAGAGACCACTGCTTGCTTATTGATGAACCACATCTTCTCGAGATTCTGACTACCTTTAAAGGTGAATTCTGACCGAGGAACCCATTTCACTGCCGAGGTCATGCAGGAAGTGTGGAAACTCCTGGGCATACAAGCTAAGCTGCACATAAGTCATCATCCCATCTTGTCGGGACAAGTCGAACGGGTTAACCAAACAGTGACCAGCATGCTGAAAAAGTATGTGGCCGCCAATTAGAAGGATTGGGACATGAAGCTTCCCCTGGTATTGATGGCCATCAGGGCTACCCCTCACCGGTCTACCGGAGTATCCCCGTTTGAACTAATGACGGGACAGCAAATGACACTGTCACTGCACCTGCTCTACCAACCTGGCGACGCAAACCTCGTCACGGCCTATACCGTCCACCAGTACCTGGAAGAGTTGCATCGGCACTTGAGAACGACGTTCGCCTTTGCACAACAACAACTTCAGAAAAGTGCAGAAGGCCAACGAGCATACTACGACCAAAAGGCCTCTCGCCAGGAACTCGACGTCGGAGACAAAGTATGGTACTACAGCTTTGCCCAACCAAGGCAGAACGCCCCCCATCGTCTGTCCAAGAAATTTCTTCCTCACTGGAACGGACCCCACGAGATCATAGACAAACTCTCGCCTGTCGCCTACCGAATCAGGATCAAACAAGGGCGCAACGAACCAGCCCTTCGATGGGTACATCGAAATCAAATAAAGAGACACGCTGATCCTGAGAAGAAAGAAAAAGGGAGAAAATTGAACCCCCCCCCCCCGACACAGACCAACAACCTCACTAGGCCACCACACTGACATGATTACTACCCTGCTAGAGAATTAGGATTACACATATCCTCTCTTTAACACCACTTTTAACACAACCTCCTCTACCGCCCTGCTAGGTCTAACCTCTAGTAGAGAGGAGCGCCCCACACCCGCAATACTGATGGGTGCTGGCTTAACCCCATCCAGGGCCCTCGCGATTACTAATCATATTTACCGCTATTATCATTATTTCTCAGAGTAGTAGTTGTTGAATGCTTAAGTAATGTCTTTCTTTCCGGCCTAGCGCGAGTTGGCCTGTTGTTTTGTTTGTTTGTTTGTTTTCCTCTCATTTTTGTTTTACTTTCTTCTTTCTTTTGCCTCTCTTCGGTTTCCCCGCCCAGTGATCCTATGCAAACCCAAAGCCAAGCCTGGTGTCCTGTCACTGAACTAGGATGCTCACAACACGAGAATCTTATTATCATAAGCTATAGCGAGAGCCGCGATTAGTCACCCTGCGTAACTTGTCAGATGAAGAGCTTCCTGCTAATTGTTCTCTCTCTCTCTCTCTGTTCCACCACCAGGATGATGCTCATGTTCGCTACCGCGTTACTCTGCATATTGGGGGTTAGACCTCAACCCGAAGTGGCGTCGCCGGGACCAGAGGCGGGAATAGTGCTCCGGGAACAACAGGGGTTATTGATCACGAACTGCAAAACCTACACTCAAAGGGTGTACGTCCGGATAAATGCCCGAGATGTTGCCAGAGCTCACTATAGCCCCACAGCTGCTCAAACTACGTGGACTGGCACCCGGTGGACTCTGGAAGTCCTCGACCATGCCCAGGCAGATGTAAACCACATGCTGCACCAATTACAGAAAATGACGGTAACCCAGGCTGAGTTAAGCGGGTACAACCGACGCCCCAAGCGATTTTTGGGCGCCCTACTGGGAGCTGCCGCGGCTGTAGGAACTCTGTTTATCATCGGTATGAACACTGCTAATGCTGTAAATCTGGCAACCGTGAGAAAACACATGGGTGAAATCCAGGCCGAATTGCCTGAGATCAGGCAACAGTTGTTAGTACAGAGCCAAGCCCTACAAACCTTTGGAAAATCCCTGAACGGCACCATCACGGTTCTGAACACTCACAGCACCCTCCTGAACCAAACCATCAAATCTATAAATAAACTATTTGCGGTTGTACAAGGTGACCTAGCTCAGATCCAAGTCTTAACTACTCTAATGGCTGACATGCTGCATGAAGTAAGCTCCGCAGTCGACCGACTAGCCATAGGTAGGATCCCCTCGTATCTAATACCTCTTAGCCTGGTCCAAAACATCCTGGCCTCCTCCACTACAGGCCCCACTACTCCTATCCAAGTTCACCTTGCCTTCTCCTTGGGTAGCGCCATTCCCTTACGTGTGGACCCCGAATCAGGCGACCTAGCTTTCCTCCTCAGTTTGCCCATAATTGATTCCCACAACATCTACCGACTTAAGGATGTTGTCAATGTGGGATTCTGGCGGGGAAACACCCATGTTAAAATACATACCCCCGAGGTCATGGCCTATCATGATGATAATGAGAAACTGTACCTGGTCCCAAACCTAAAAATGTGCACCCTCACCAAGGACATCCATTACCTATGCCCTAGCAAACCTTTCATCCGTGATAACACCGAGGGTATTTGCGGCCTAGAAGCTGTCGAGCCTGACGCTAGCTGCCCGGCTGAGGCCACGCACCGGTCTCAAATCGAGGTAACGCAGGTCGAAATCATTGGTAACCGATGGTTAGTCAGCACCCCCGCACGGGCTGCCACACTCACTTATGATCAACATGACACGGCTACACGTATTGTCCTGCCCAACCAGACCCTGTGGATGAAGGCTCGATCCTCCATATAAACAATTTGGCATTATATCACCTCCCTGATGACGAGTATCAGGCTGAACTCGAGATTTCCTCTTTCTTTAAGCAACATTCCTTCACCCTTGATCCAGAGTTGGAAGAAAGGATCCAGGAGGAAGGAACTCAGCTTCTCGAGTTGACTCCCGTTAATGCAGCATTGGAGGCGATCACTCATCTTCCCCCTGCTGGGGGGCCAATCATTCGCTCATGGTCTGCCGCCGATACCGCACTCTGCGTCAGCACTATTGTAGGATATGTTGTGACCCTAATGCTAGCCTTCCTTCTCCACCGACGAGTAAACGCGATACGAGAGTCGCTCAACAAGTGCTCAGCCGTTCCACGTAGTTTCCGCCGTGATAAACCCGATCGAGAACCAGAAATCGAGAATTCAATTAGTTTGATCAAGATCACACCCACTACACCTCGTCGAACGACTGGACAGCCAATTGACCTTGGCCCTAGGTAATACTCAAATAATAATCATCTATCAGTCAGTCTCCCCTCTATACCAAGGCAATTAATTTCCGCACCATTTTCAGTGAGTAATGGAGTCGCTGTTTGTGCATTGCGTGTGTCTGTGAGTGTCTCTCTCTCTCTCTCTCTCCTGCGCTTTCTTCCAGTGCCCGTTGACGTTCATCACAAGAACCCCATCGAGCAAAAGGGGGAGATGTAGGAATGAACAGGACCCAGAGTGGGCTATCACTTTATTGCACCCCAGGGGTCCCCTTTTAGTAGACTGCATGACTTCAGCTCCTCCTTTTATCTGTCCTCTGAGACAATAAAGTCCCTTTCTTATCAGGAAGCAGGATTGGTAACAGGCTTTGGAGAAGAGGGCCTGCCACACCTGGAAGCTGTAAAAGCCCAAAGACCTCGACCTCCAACCGTGTAAATTGGCCATCTGGTAAACAAGGGAGACATCTTTACACCTCTGAGTGGGGGGAAACACCCCTCCCTAACCTAAGTTCACTGAAACCCCCTTTGACCTCCAGAGAGGCCTTTCCACGAACAAAGGAACACCTAGCAGAGACACTGCTGCCGATCAACTCTAATAGTACCAATGAGACAAACTGACACCTATATATATGTATCATATTATATCATATCATCTGTATTATCATGTTAATATCTATATGTGTCTCTGTTTACTCTATCTGTCATAGAACATGTAACCAGCAGTTGTTATAAAGTCTTTTTAACTAGATGAAGGCATGAATGAATGTGTGAGATATGCGATGTGTGGTATCTACAGAAAGCTTATCCTATTCAAGGAATGCTTATGTACATGAATTACTAGTAACATGAACAGAGCATGTGTAAAGTTAATTCATAAAGGTATTAAAAGTTTCCAACCGGATAAGTACCGCGTGATGGCCATATAGCCTGGCCTAATGTATGCACAAGGGGATGAAACACGTGAGGCGGGGATAATCCCGCAACCCCCTCTGATTGGAGCAATCACTCGTGGGACGGACCGATAACAAAGGGTTAAAACGCCACGGTCCGAGCACATCGTCACATCTTCCAACGTCTTCCAATGTCACGTCTTCCAACGACTGACCATTTGCACATCTGAAGCAAGCTCTCTCTCTCTCGTCGCTCATCCACCGTCGACTCTCGCCCTGCGTCTGACCGGCAAGCTAACAGCTCATCTGCTCTCCACGGCGTCACGAAACTTCGTACCAGAACTTCAAATCAGCCACAAGGCTCCGCTAGAAGAAGCGTCAGAGCTCCGCCGTCAGTAACCGAGCAACCAGAGCATCAGCGAAGGGCTTCCCAGAGAGACGTCATCACAGCGCCAGAGCACCAATCAGCAACGCCGTGATTCCCTAACACCGTACACGAATCACCGAGGAAGACCGCAGCGCAACGCAAGTAAACAAACAAAAGCTTCATACCTTGCTGAAATTGGTGCTCACGTCATAACAAACCGTAAGATTAAACCCAAGGCTCTGCTCTTGTGACTTTCAGGTCTAGTGAACATTACTAGAAAATTACGTAACTTCATCTTTTGAACTGCATTGTGTGTGTGTGTGTGTGTGTGTGTGTGTGTGTGTGTGTGTGTGTGTGTGTGTGCTTAATAGCTTAGTTTCATGTATCGTAGTATAGTCAAATAAATTCTTGTTTCTTGATAAAGATCTGTTGTCCTGGTCCAGTAATTTTAAGTTTAAACATTTGCCCAGATCCTAAGTTACCTTGCTCATAATTGTCAAATACTAGATTTTGTTATCATCGTTGGCCACGTGATAAGCAGAACTGGTAAAATACACTATATTGCTCTAAACGGTGGACGGTTAGTCAAGAAAGTGTATAGTATAAATTTAAATTCAGTTTTAATAAAATTGACCCGAATCCTTAAAGGTTCGATTCACCTCTTCACCACCAGAGCTGAAGTCCTACATAAATGGTGGAGAATAACAGCGGGCATTGTTTGACTTAAAATTTCATAAAACCAAGGCATTGTTACTGTATCTTTGCTATTTGAGTGGAAATAGTTTAGAGACAGAGAAATGGAGTTGTTTAACTGTATACGGTATGGTTATCGCGGCACCTTGGCGTATGAATGAATGAATGAAATACGACGCGAGTTGTGTTGAAACCGAAACTATAGTAGAAGTGAATGTTTAAGTCGCTACAAAAAGCGCATTGAGAGAAGAGTAAGTTCTTTCTCTTATAAGGTCTTCATAGCGAGCGAGAAGTGCGTGTTCCAATTTCAATTCAGTTTTAATAAAATTGACCCGAATCCTTAAAGGTTCGATTCACCTCTGAACCAGAGTTGATGTTCTACATAGTTGTTGAGATGACATCTTTGAGGAAGCCCTTCAGTGATGCATTGGTTACTTGGTTTCAGATGGCAGTACTCTGAAACTTTTTCTGAGGGTTTCTTTGGAAACAAGGCCGATGTGACACAAATGCCGTTTTTTATCTAAGTTTGTCCTAATACATCTACATCCCACCAATATGTATCAAATATGTTTGGTGTTAATCAGATTATAGAGCAGTGTGTCCAATCACACACTCTCGGGAAAGTGAAATAGCTGTCATGGCGATACGGATTCTGCCTATTTTTTCCATGGTCCCGCCACAACAAATCTTTAGAATCCGCCGAATCCTTGGACTCATGAACACACCCTGAGTCTCTCGGATCCATCTGCTTTACTACCCACAGTTCAGATGAATCAGTACCTGCTATTTTGAGTCTCTCACGTTTCTGTCCATGCAAAAACCATGCAAGTTTTCTAAACTACTCAGTCAGCTACTTGTTCCTACAGTTACTAGCTAACAAATACTTAGAACAACTGAATCGTGTAATTAACCGCAGGTCTGCGTTACTGTAACAGCAGTTCTGATCCCGGGCACACTTGCGTATTTTCACAACCGGAAACAGTAGGTGGCGGTAGAGAGGTAGTTGGTTTGTTTTCCGTCGGAAAAAAACTAAAAAAGAAGAAGAAACGCCCACTTGGGTCATGAACAGTGAGACACCTGTTAATGCTCTGTGTGGCTGTTTTTATTTTTGTGACAAAAACGGCGCTCTAAACAACATGCCTACTGACACATCTATCGCGCGACTCAGAGGGTGAAAAGCACGTGCTGCACGGACACTACATGAGGCACTGAAGAATGACTTTACAACTCTTCTCTGTAAGGTGAGTAATCAGGTGCTGTCTACATTCTCTACTGATTTCCAGTCAAATAGAAATAAAGTACTCATTAAACATTACTTTCTTTAGTCATAGCACATAAGCGTTATTTATTTACAAAATTTACTTTCATAAAAATTAAGTGTTTATGTACACTGTGAATTAATCATACAGTTGTAAACAATGAATAAATAAATGCAAGAAATGCTACAAATAAATATAATGCCTGCTATAATAAAGTTCAACGAATAGCATAGATGCATATAATAAATATCTAATAATGCATTTTCTGTTCTCCTCAGCAGAGGCGTAATAAAATTTAATTAAAATTATGAGGGGTGGCAACACTGAAGCAAGCATCATTGCATGGTTTTTGTGGATTCAAGGAACGATATTCTTATTCGGTGTACACTAGGGTGCACATTTTTACATTGTCCTATAAAAATGAAATAAAGTAATACTTATATTAAAATGTTACAGTACAAAACATTTAACACCTAATCGTTCATGTACTACTGCAGCAACATTTGTCTAAAGGTTTTGTTAGGCATATCTCAACAATATACAGTGCCCTCCATAATTATTGGCACCCCTGTTAAGATGTGTTAAAGGCCTTAAAATAAATTAAGTTTTTATTGCAGAAGCATATTGCCACACTGAAAATTGTAGAAAAATATAATGTGAATATAAAGTGAATTGTAAGGGGAAATAAAAATCATTTCAAAATAAAAATTATTGGCACCCCTAACAATTCCTAGAAAATAAATGTAATTGAAGTATTTCTGTCATTTCTACAGTAGTTTACAAAGTTGATCAGAGTATCTAGGAACATTTAATTAGTAATTTATCACTTCCTGCTTCCCTGGGGTATAAATATGACGTGACACAGAGGCCATTTCTCTTATCCACTCTTCAATATGGGAAAGACAAAGGAACACACCATTCAAGTAAGGCAGATGTGTGTCGACCTTCACAAGTCAGACAATGGGTACAAGAAAATAGCCACCAGCCTGTACCTGCCCATATCTACTGTGAGAGGAATCATTAAGAATTAAAAAAAAAAACTGGAACAGTAGTAAACAAGCCTGGACGAGGATGCAAGTTTATTTTGCCTCCACGCACAGTGAGGAGGATGGTAAGAGAAATTAAAAAATCTCCAAAGCTCACTGTTAAAGAACCGCAACAAATGATAGCATCTTGGGGTCACAAAGTGTCCAAAACAACCATCCGACGCTATCTACATGCCTACAAACTCTTTGGGAGGCAGGCAAGGAAAAAACCTTTTCTCAGTCACAATCATCAACGCAAATGATGCTGTGGGGCTGTTTCTCTTCCAGAGGCCCTGGGAACCTTGTTAGGGTGCATGGCATCATGAATTCTTTGAAATCCCAGGACATTTTATAGCAAAATCTGGTGGCCTCTGCCCAAAAGCTGAAGATGGGACGTCACTGGGTCTTTCAGCAAGATAATGACCCAAAACATGTGGCCAAATCTACACAGAAATGGTTCACCACACACAGAATCAAGCTCCTCCCATGGCCATCTCAGTCCCCAGACCTCAACCCCATTGAAAACCTGTGGAGTGAGCTGAAGAGGAGAGTGCAGAGGAGAGGAGTCAGGTCACTGGATGATTTAGAGACATTGTGCAAAGAGTCTAAAGAGCTAAGAGCTGAATAAATGCACTTGAATTAAAGGTTGGAATTTCCTCTTTCTTTCCATTTAGAAGCTAAAGGACACATTTTAACCAGGGGTGCCAATAATTATGGAGGACACTGTATATTAAAGAACACTGAATGTAACCAAGATAAGCAAAGTTAAGCATATATTGAGCTGTGGTTCTTTAAATGATTATAGGTTAAATAAATCAAATAGGTTGTGCTTATTTTTTATTTATGTAAAAAAAATATTTGAAAAGCACAATGAACAACATACCATGGTCACCTGACAAACAGGGTGATGCTGTTTCAAGCTCTCTCTTCTCTCTTTCAATATCTGAGCTCTCTTCCCCTCTTAATGCACTTCATGCTGGATATCTTCTGGTTCTTCACTTCTTTCTAGATCTTTGTCATCAGTTTCTATATTTCTTTCTTCCAACACTCCATCCCCTCCTCTGTCTTCCACAACTTCTTTTGTACCCTTTTCTATCTTACTGTATCTGCACCTTCCACTCCCACAGTATCTGATTCTGATTTTCATTTTCTTTTTGGTTTAAAAAAACTCTGGATGTCAGCCTTTCTTTTCATAGTATCCTGGGAGATGCAATAAGTATGAAGTTTAGACTTTATTGCTTCCCAAACATACACTACACTGAACAATTTTGGCTAACAAGGTAATAAGGCTAACGTTAAATAGAACCGATAAAAAAACTTGCTATTTAGTTGTCATATAACTAGAAAGCAACTATCTCAGGCAACACTGAGATGTTTTTTTAAACCTTAATTCAACATTAATTTGTTAAGTATTAAAAGTAATTAAGTACCTGGATTAGTTTCTCAACTTCAGCATATCGATGGACTGGACACGGCCAAATGCGTTGTTGTCACGTGACGCCAGTTATCAAAGGTTCGGACAATCTTGAAGATTCAAGCTACTGAACTGAATAATATACTGAATAATTGAAAATAGTTAACAGTTAAGCTGTTAGTAATTAATATACACAAAGATATCAAAAAACTCCTTTGGTTTGTTAAAGGAGCCGGATTGACGATTGAGTCATTTGTGTGTGTGTGTGTGTGTGTGTGTGTGTGTGTGTGTGTGTGTGTGTGTGTGATGATCTCACTGCACTAAATGTCTTTGATTCACTAAAACGAAGCAGTTCATAAGAGTTGATATTCGGACCACTGACACCATTTATCAAAGGTTCTGACAATCTTGACGATGCAAGCTACTGAACAACATACTTCTGAAAATAGTTTACAGTTATTAGTCATTAATATACACAAAGATATCAAAATAAACTGCTTGGGTTTGTTAAAAGAGCCGGATTGAGTCATCTGTGTGTGATGAGGGTTGCACTAAATGTCTTTGATTCACAAAAACAAAGCAGTTCATAAGTGTCGTTTGTTCGGACTATGCTTTAATAGAAAGACGAGATTTTGTTCGTTTATTTATGGGTATTGCTGCGGGGAATAAAGAGCAACAACATAAATACAGGTGAACAAACCCTGGAGGGTGGTTTTATTGAACAATTTATTTTTATCAGTGATGCTGATAGATGATAAAATACAGAGTAGCTGCTGTAAATCGGTCGAGGAAACTCTTATTTTTAGAACACTAGGACACTGGTGCTGGGGTGGCAAATGGTGTGGCGAGGCTTTTTCTTAGGGTGGCAATTGCCATCCCGTGCCACCCCGGTAGATCCGCCCCTGCTCCTCAGGATCATCTGGGCTCAAGAGAGATGCTTGTGCTCTTTTTTCCTTACCTTGTGTTAGAATTATTTTATAATATAAAGGAGTTATTTCTACTCTCTTGCTCTCTTCCTCATAGATCTGATATTAATGTGTTAAATCTTTCCTGCTGCTATCTTCTTGTCTCCTCTTGCATCTGTTCTTAAAGGTGTGAATCTTATGATTCGTCTCTGGATGGACACCTTTCTGTCTTCCTCTCCTTTGATTCTTCAGGATCTCATCAGGACATTTACAATGGTTCATGTTCATTGTAGTAACAAATGTCGATGGCACATGCGTTTGGTCAAACATATAAAAACCCATCTTTTGATGATAATAAACAGAGACCTTTCTGGAAGACAACGTGTGTGTGTGTGTTTTACTGAGTCTCTCTTGGCGCCAGAAAAGCTTACGGAAGCATAGCGGACAGACCGAGCAACTCGCTTCTTCTACTAAGAAACTTAAAAAACTTTACACTTTGCTATATGTGGGTTTTCAAACTTAGCTGAGGTGCTGAAACTATTGAATTTAAAACCTCACCATGCATCAATGTTTAGTGTTTAACATGTTTTGTGTGCCATGTGTTTATATTGCATTTTGTAAATATAAATGAAATATAAAAAAAATAAATGTATCCTGTAAAATCCAAAATGAGTGTGGGGTTTGGAATGGAGACAAAATACTGGGTAGAGTGCAAAATGTTTTATTAAACATTATTAAATTAAAATATAATTAAAGTAAATCTTGTAACAAAGGTAGCTGTCAAATAGGAGAAAAATATAAACATTAAAATGTAGTATATTTTTATATTTGCTTGGTGTGTTAATGAAATTAAGACAACAGCTAGTCCATTTTCTGCATCAACATCCTATTCGATCTCTTGATGTCCCTTCCTCTGTATCTGTATTCAGAGCTTCTCCATCTAAATTTGAGAATTCATGCAGGCATCATGAGTCTCCTGCTCTTGCACGTCATGTTTTGTCTCTTTCTTCTGTTGTTAGCTGGTCTTGTGCTACTGTCTGAGGCCTCAATCTGTTTCCTCTACACACTAAAAAATGCTGGGTTGAAGTTGGGTTAGCTAGTGACAGCTAACATCACAGACAAAACCGCCCCTCCCCCGAAGTTCACCGGTGTATTCAGTGGCTGTGTCAACTTTGTGTCTTTTTTTGGGGCCGCTGATGAGGGTGCTTCCTCCTCGCGCATTTAGGAGGAAATGTAAACATTAAATACAAGGTCTGTATACACACTTTCACTCACTTAAGTCACTTACACACTAAAAAATGCTGGGTTGTTTTTACTACCCAAACGCTGGGTTGCCTCTGTTGGGTAATTTTTCTGGGTTATTTACAGTGAGTTGGGTACTTTTTGTTTAACCCAGCTTGCTGGGTTGGAGTTGGGTTAACTCTAGTGACAGCTAACATCACAGATAAGACCGCCCCTCCCCCAAACTTCACCGGTGTACTCAGTGGCTGTGTCAGCTTCGTGTCTTTTTTTCTTCCTCCTCACGCATTTAAGAGGAAATGTAAATGTTCAATATAAGGTCTGTATACACACTTTCACTCACCTATGACTGAATTTGTTCACTGTATGTAACATTTATTACTGTTACCGTGTTACACTCAAACCTTCAGCCTGGTCTGTGCTATAGCTTGCTAGTTTATCTGACAATGGCTGCTAACTAGCCAAACCAAATAACCCCACCTGTGTATGAAAGAGACTGCAAAAATGTCTGAGCTTTTTAGCTTTCTTTGTAGAATTCTTGCAGGGTGTATGAAGGTGGTGAAGTGATGAATGAAAGCTAAACTGTTAACTGTAGTGCCAGCATGACGCTAGCATTTAGCTAGGTTGTTAGCGTTAGCAAACACATATAAAAAGCTGAGGTGTTACAAAACACTAATCATCTTACAAATATGCATACTAGCCAACCCTCTCGAATTTTTCCATAAACTTTTACTTTCTTTCTTTCTAAGGTTGGAACCGACACCGTGGAATATCTGTCAGTCGAGGCCGTACACCTACATCCTGATGTTGGGAGATAATGACCAGCACTGCTCTCAGGCATTAGTGCTTCTCAGTAATGTATCGTAATGATGTCGCTGTTGAACTTGTTTTGTATTATCTGATCTTGTGCTTTTGAAAAATAAATATTTTTCTATGTTTTGTACAATTAATTGGGTGTTGTTTATTGCATATATGTATGGTTTGCAAAACTTTGTGTTTTCTTTTGGAATAGACCAGTATATCAAAGTAATTAAACTGTTTTACCCATAGACATGTAAAACATAAAAATAATAATAACCTATTTGTGAGGTAGAATTAACTCAGCATTATAGTTAAATATGACTTAGAATTTGGATTGAATATTTTACCCATCTTGCTGGGTTAAATAAGTAACCCATTTTGCTGGGTTAAATTAACCCAGCATGTAGTTGGTCCAATATTTATCCAGCAGCTGGGTTAAAAACAACCCAGTTTGGGTGTTTTTAACCCAGCATTTTTTAGAGTGTATAAGCTGTTATGGTTGCAACTTTCAGCTAATTTCTTGCTTTTATACTTTCTTGCAGACAGGCACTACACCCTAAAAACTAAAAATACTAGGTTAAATATTGGACCAACTACATGCTGGGTTAATTTAACCCAGCAAAATGGGTTATTTGTTTAACCCAGCAAGATGGGTAAAATATTCAATCCAAATGCTAGGCCATATTTAACTATAATGCGGGGTAATTCTACCACATAAATTGGTCAAATGTTCTACCCAAAACTATTCTATTCTACCCAACTGGAATGTTGGGTTAATTCTACCTCACAAATAGGTTATTATTATGTTTATGTCTATGGGTAAAACAGTTTAAACAGTTAAATTACTAAGTTTTGCAGACCATACATATATGCAATAAACAACACCCAATTTAATGTACAAATCATAGAAAATTTATTTATATTTATTTTTCAAAAGCACAAGATAAAATAATACAAAACAAGTTCAACAGCGACATCATTACTATACATTACTCAGAAACACTAATGCCTGAGAGCAGTGCTGGTCATTATCTCCCAACATCAGGATGTAGGTGTACGGCCTCGACACTTCAGCTGGAGATATTCCACAGTGTTTGTTCCAACCTTAGAAAGAAAGAAATTAAAGAAAGTCAAAGTTTATGGAAAAATCTAGAGGGTTGGCTAGTATGCATGTTTGTAAGAAGATTAGTGTTTTGTAACACCTCAGCTTTTTATTGTCTCAAGCACTGAGATTAATAAAGTTCTAATGTTAATGTGGTTGCTAACGCTAGCAACCTAGCTAAATGCTAGTGTCATGCTGGCACTACAGATAACAGTTTAGCTTTCATTCATCACTTCACCATCTTCATACACCCAGCAAGCATTCTACAAAGAAAGCTAAAAAGCTCAGACATTTTTGCAGTTTCTTTCATACACAGTTGGGGTTCTTTGGTTTGACTAGCTAGCAGCCATTGTCAGATAAACTAGCATGCTATAGCACAGACCAGGCTGAAAGTTTGAGTGTAACGTTAACACGGTAACAGTAATAAATGTTACATACAGTGAACAAATTCAGTCATAGGTGAGTGAAAGTGTGTATACAGACCTTATATTGAATGTTTACATTTCCTCTTAAATGCGTGAGGAGGAGGAAAAAAAGACATGAAGATGGCACAGCCACTGAATACGCCGGTGAACTTCGGGGGCGGGGCGGTCTTGTCTGTGATGTTAGCTGTCACTAGCTAACCCAACTCCAACCCAGCAAGCTGGGTTAAACAAATAGTACCCAATTCACTGTAAATAACCCAGAAAAATTACCCAACAGAGGCAACCCAGCATTTGGGTAGTAAAAACAACCCAGCATTTTTTAGTGTGTACAAATTAAAATTTTCCAACATTTTAATTTTATCACAGCTATCACAGACACCTGGAATTGTGTGTGGAGCTTATGTGGCTCATCTGCATCTCAATTTTTATAAGCATCTCTGAGATATGTTGGAGTATATACATGAAGGTTATACATAGCTACATAAGCACAACCCTTGAGTTCATCAAATTCTAATCTTTTGAACAGGAAAATGATCTGGGGCCTTAAAGTAAGCAGACATGAGCATTCAAACTTTGTTGTGAGTTAATGTGAAAGGATCATCCTGACTATATTATTAAATGCATTTAAAATGTCACCACAAGATCCACAGACAATTCCCAGGAGACGTTGTGATAATACGGGACTCTCTTTAATAGCGTTAATAACATGAGTATTTAATATTAACTTACCATTCACTCAAAGGCTCTCTGCTGGACCAGGCTCCACGCTGTCCGCTTCGGATGATGAAGCTAGATGTTGTCGTGGGACAGAGTGGTTCCGACTTGATCACACTGGATGGTTTTTATCCCATTATTTATCTTTTCCTCACTTCAGTATCACACTGTATGCTGTGTGCTGCTCGAGCCGCAGTTTGTTTAACTCTTTGCTCCGTGCTGCTGTATGCGTGTGCGTGTAAATACTCACCGATACTTCCGTAAATATCGGTAAGTTTTTATGTGTAGTGCCCAATTATCTTTGGATATTTTGTTTACATTTCAAGCACATACTGTACTTCGGCATTACTTCACAGAGATTCTTTAGTAGCCACGTTTGTTTGTTTACGGAGTCAAACTGTAATTACGTCACTTCCTCATTTGAGCACGAGCACATACTTATGTCCCGCCTCCCATGCTTGGGAACGCATGAATCGTTCCAAAGACCACCTCAGCAATCGGTCCTGGGATTTGTTCCTGAGACAAAAATAAAAAAAATTTACGGTTCCCGGACCCCAGTGAGAAAACGCCCTAAAGCATCTGGAAACGTGACCTAGTCAAAAGAGAAAACCCAACTGGCTTTTACCAACCCCAACCGTTCAACGAGGAAGAGACGATTCACAACAGCAGTAAACAAGCAAAGAAACGGTTTTATGTCTCCAACTCTCCAACTCCTTGCACAAGAGAGAAGCATTTCACATCCCCACTCAAACAGGATCTCATTGATCACTCAGGTTTGTTGACGGTGAGGTGATTGGTTGCTTTACATCTCAGGGAGCCCTCATGTCTATGTTTCCTTCTGGCTCTCCCTTTTAGTTATGCTGTTATAGACTGTGTTTGACTGTGACCATACCTAACTGCCATCTCTCCTTCTCTTCTGCTCTCTCCTCTCTCTCTCCCTCTCCTCTTCCCTCTCCCTGTCTCTCTGTCGAGCTATACATGTTGCTCTTGAGCTGCCAGTGATCCAGACTCCTCTGCCCTCTGGACCTGTCTAACTCGTCTTGAGTCCTGCTTCTGGTTGGAGATCTCGTTGCATGGATGCCCCGTGTGGTCTTCCTGGGATGCGTGTGGTGGCTGGGGATGGTTCCACTTTTCCACGAAGACTGTCCCGTTCTCGACTGATGCAGACAGCTGTTCTCTGGGGACCTGTGACTTTCAGTAATTCAATAGTTCAGGACTAGAATTTCCTACAGTCTATCTGAGCCTCCAGGAACAAACTGAACTAATTCAATTTAAACACATCTCCTGTTATATTGAACTTCCAGTCTTACACAGTATTATGCTGATCAATCCCTGCTATCCGTTTTCACCCAAATGAGGATGGGTTCCCTGTTGAAGTCTGGTTCCTTTCAAGGTTTCTTCCTATTACCATCTCAGAAAGTTTTACCTTGCCACTGTCTCCCTCAGCTTGCTCATCAGGGACAATCTTATCATTTTGATTCATACACATTCACATTTCATACAAACTTACTTCTTTTGATTGTGTAAAGCTGCTTTGCGACAATGTCAATTGTTAAAAGCGCTATACAAATAAAATTGAATTGAATAGAATTTAATTGAAATGGTTTAAGTCAGCAAGCAGCCCCCTTGAATGAGGAAGGAGCCAGTTTCACAATCTCTTGGCAGTTGCTGACCCCCGGAATGCGATTCCTGCTTCACCTCTTGGCCCCAGAACAGAAAACATACATTCTTCATAATGCTAAATCAGTTAAAGTATGCCCGTAGGGCAAATATAAAATTATATGTATGTGCTCACATAGGATGTTTGATGTCTTTATGATGTGTTTAATGTGTTTATCCTAAACTTAGGAAGGGTAATCAGCAAATATAACCCCTTTCTATATACAGTGGAACCTTGGATTGCGAGCATAATTCGTTCCGAAAGTGGGCTTGTGTTCCAAAACACTTGTAAACCAAATCATCATTTCCCATAAGAAATAATGAAAACTCAAATTATTCGTTCCACAGCCCCAAAAAATATATACATAAAAATAATTAATACAGTCTATAAAATGAAAATAAAACAAATTAATCTGCACTTTACCTTTAAAAAAAAGTACAAACAAAAAAATAAATAAAAAGCTTTCATTTAATACCAAACATCCCATGTCTTGCATACTCATTCATACTCGTATACAGTGGAACCTTGGATTGCGAGTAACGTGGTTTACGAGCAAAGATTTTTAATAAATTTTTAATCGAAAACTGAGCAAGTATTAGTTTACGAGCGCCGAGTATCATGTATCACGTATGCGACTCTTATTTTGACACCGAGCGTCACTCTCTCACCTTTTCACCCCCCCCCCCCCCCCCAACGGCTTCACAAACACACAGAAACTCTGCTCGTCTCACACACACACACACACACACACACACACACACACACACACACACACACACGCACAAACGCTCTTTTGCCTTTTCACCCCCTTCTCGCCTTCACAAACACACAGAAACTCTGCTTTGTCGCGATTCTTTTTAAAGGTAAGGTGCTGGTTCATTTGTTTTTTGTTTTATTTCACAGCAGTGATTCCGTTAGTATGCGCTCACGCCAGGTCAGAGAGATTTCTTTTTTCCCTGTTAAAACGCTGTTTCCGTTGTGTGTGTGTGTGTGTTTGTTGTGAAACTTAAAAAGCGAGGTGGGGAGAGGGAGGAGGAGTGTTACTGTGTAAAACAAAGTGAGGGAAGGGGCTAATTTCACACACACACACACACACACACACACACACACACACACACACACACACACACACACACGGCACCTGCGCGCACCAATGGAAACACTTATCTGTCGGGATTTATTTGTACTTTTTTTAAAAGGTAAAGTGCAGATTAATTTGTTTTATTTTCATGTTATAGACTGTATTAATTATTTTTATGTATATATTTTTTGGGGCTGTGGAACGAATAATTTGAGTTTTCATTATTTCTTATGGGAAATGATGATTTGGTTTACAGGTGTAAACAGCAGCTGTGTAAGACTCTGAAAATGAAAGTTATTGATGCCCACAATGCAGGAGAAGGCTACAAGAAGATAGCAAAGCATTGTCAGATTGCAGTTTGCACAGTGAGAAATGTAATTAAGAGAGGGCAGTTCAGGGGAACTGTGGAAGTCAAGATAAGATCTGGAAGACCAAGAAAACTCTTGGAGAGAACTGCTCGTATGCTGGTGAGAAAGACAAATCAAAACCCCCATTTGACTGCAAAAAACCTGTAGGAAGATTTAGCAGAATCAGGAGTGGTGGTGCACTGTTCCACAGACAAGACCTTCACGAAAGAGTCAGCAGAAGAAAAACATCCCCTGCATTACCTGCATCCCCATCATAAAATCCAACATCAGAAGTATGCAACAGAACATCTATAGAAGCCTGATGCGTTTTGGAAACAAGTGCTGTAGACTGATGAAGTTAAAGTAGGTCTCTTTGTCCACAATCAGCAAAGGCATGTTTGGAGAAAAAAAGGAGCAGCATTTCATAAAAAGAACACCTTGCCAACTATTAAGCATGAGGGTGGATCTATCATGCTTTGGGGTTGTGTTGCAGCCAGTGACACAGGAAACATTTCACGGGTGGAGGGAAAAATGGATTCCACTAAATACCAGCAAATTCTGGAAGCAAACATCACAACATCACTGTAAAAAAGCTGAGGCTGAAGAGGATGGCTTCTACAACAGGACAATGGTCCTAAACATACCTCAAAATCCACTATGGAATACCTCAAGAGACGCAAGCTGAAGGTTTTGGATTGGCCATCACAGTCACGGGATTTAAACATCACTGAAAATTTGTGGGTAGATCTTAAAAGAACTGTGCATGCAAAACGACCAAAAATATTACAGAACTAGAAGCCTTTTGCAAGGAAGAATGGGAGAAAATCCCATTGAAAGTACAAGAATTGAAAGACTTTTAGCTGGCTTTAAAAAGCTGTTCACAAGCTGTGATATCTGCAGGAGGAGGTGTTACTTACTATTGATTACGTAGGGTGCCCAAATAGTGCTACAATAATGTTTTTATGTTTTATCTTTGTTCAATTTATGACATAAAAAGTAACTATGCACCAATGTTTGCTGAAAATATTGTGCATTTTTTAATTTCCAAGAGAGACTGTGTTAACATCTTTTCAATTAAAAAAATCACCAAAATCTGTTATTTATCAAGGGGTGCCTATACACACAGGAGTTGGACAATGAAACTGAAACACTGGCCAATTTAGTGTTGGAGGTTTCATGGCTAAATTTGACCAGCCTGGTAGCCAATCTTTATTGATTGCACATTCCACCAGTAAGAGCAGAGTGTGAAGGTTTAAGTAGCAGAGTAATAGCATAGTTTTCCTAAAAATATTCTAATGCACACAACATTATGTGTGACGTATCAGACTTCAAAAGAGGACAAATTGTTAAATTGTTGATGCGTGTCTCGCTGGCCCATCTGTGACCAAGACAGCAAGTCTTTGTGATGTATCAAGAGCCACAGTATTCAGGGTAATGTCAGCATACCACCAAGAAGGACGAACCACATCCAACAGGAGTAACTGTGGACGCAAGAGAAAGCTGTCTGAAAGGGATGTCTACTTGCTAACCGGATTGTATCCAAAAAACATAAAACCACTAATTAACACTAGAATTACTGACTTTTTTATTTTCTGTTGCAAGTCCCGAGGTGTTATTCACCCCTGCTGAGATATTCACAGTTCTTCAGCTTAATTCTCCTCCTGCTTTTGTTGTGCAAACCACCCATTACCTATGAGGCCTGGCACAATTGCATTAGCTTACTCAGAGTAGCTCAGATCCAAGGCAGGCCAAACCTTGGTGTGGGACAGGTAATGGGTGTGTCTGCACAACAAAAGCAGAAGAACAATGGAGCGGCATGGGTGCTAGTAGGTGAATTTATCACCATCTGTCCATAGGACATTCTCCCAGAAGCTTTGTGGCTTGTCAACATGTAGTTTGGCATATTCCAGTCTGGCTTTTTTATGATTTGTTTTCAACAATGGTGTCCTCCTTGGTCGTCTCCCATGTAGTCCACTTTGGCTCAAACAATGACGCATGGTGTGATCTGACACTGATGTTCCTTGAGCATGAAGTTCACCTTGGATCTCTTTAGAAGTCTTTCTGGGCTCTTTTGTTACCATTCGGATTATCCGTCTGTTTGATTTGTCATCAATTTTCCTCCTGCGGCCACGTCCAGGGAGGTTGGCTACAGTCCCATGGATCTTAAATTTCTGAATAATATGTGCAACTGTAGTCACAGGAACATCTAGCTGCT
Source organism: Clarias fuscus (assembly GCA_030347435.1). NCBI lineage: Eukaryota > Metazoa > Chordata > Actinopteri > Siluriformes > Clariidae > Clarias > Clarias fuscus. The sequence continues at coordinate 21,492,420 of CM059210.1, forward strand.
TAGAGATGGTCTTATAGCCTTTACCTTTAACATGCTTGTCTATAATTTTCTTTAGAATCCCCTGAGACAACTCTTTCCTTCGTTTCCTCTGGTCCATGTTGAGTGTGGTACACACCATGTCACCAAACAACACAGTGATTACCTGGAGCCCTATATATAGGCCCACTGACTGATTACAAGATTGTAGAGACCTGTGATGCTAATTAGTGGACACACCTTGAATTAACATGTCTCTTTGGTCACATTATTTTCAGTATTTTCTAGGGGTACCATCATTTTTGTCCAGGCCTGTTCCATGAGTTTATTTTTTTTAAATAATTAGGTTGAAGCATGGTTGAAAAGCAGTGTCTGACTTTCATTGGTTAACATTCATAGAATTTTTTTAAATTATTACTTTTGCCAGATTAAAGTTATTTATGTGACCATTGTGAGTTTTTCTTTCATTGACTGAAGGGTACCAACAATTTTGTCCACGTGTGTATGAGCAGTTGAAGGCCAGGTTATGAGCAGGTTAAGGGCCTTACTCAAGGTCTCAACTGGGACAACTTGGCCGTCGTGGGATTTGAACCTTGGACCTTCCGAACTGTAGTCACTGAGCTATCCCAGGCCCAGACCATGTGCACCCAATGGTTCAAACATTGTATCCTGAAGGTGGTGCTGTGTATCAGGATGGTAATGCACCAATACACACAGCAAGACTGTTTGATGAACATGAAAGTGAAGTTGAACATCTCCCATGGCCTGCACAGTCACCAGATCAAAATATTATTTAGCCACTTTGGGGTGTTTTGGAGCAGCGAGTCAGGAATTGGTTTCCTCCATCAGCATCACGTAGTGACCTGGCCAGTATTCTGCAAGAAGAATGGCTCAAAATCCCTCTGCCCACTCTGCAGGACTGTCATTCCCAAGCTCTGCACACTTTAAAGTAACCTTCATCTCAAATGGAGATAGAGCAGCGCCGACTACACATGCAGAGGGAGAAACATCAAGAGTGAATGTTAACGCAATGTTAATGATGATGGACAGACTTTAATTTCATGATGCCATCGCACCACACATCAACACAAACCTTCATGCTATGCAAAAAAATATAAAAAATAACCTATACAGTGGTACCTCGGATTGTGAGTAACCCGGTTTGCGAGTGTTCTGCAAGATGAGCAAAAATGTTTAAAATTTTGGCTTGATAAACGAGCGAGTCTTGATTTACGAGTACCAACCAAGAGTTTCATGTGACATGCACGTGCTTCTTGTTTTGATGCCGAGAGTCATGTGATCACTCCTGAGCCAATGGTTCTTCTCTCTCTCATGTTGTGGAGTTGTGGGTAATTGTCTCCCATGCTCAATCTCAGTGCGTGTGCATCACTCCTATAGTCAACATCCACTTGTGTGTGTAAAGCATCTTTTTTTCCAGTTTCTCTCTCCGTCAGAAAGCACTGATTATGTTAGCGTGTGAGTGTCATTAGAGTGTGTACAATTTTTATTAGGAACACTTGACCTTGATTTTGATCAGTGAGAATGTAATCGTTCTGCGCTTGAGCACGGTGTGTGTGTGTTTGAGAAGGCGAGAGAAGGAGGGAGGACACACTAATGGAACAACTGCTCTGTCGGGATTTTTTTCAAAGGTAATGTGCAGGTTTATTTTTACTTTACAGCAGTGATTCCGTTAGTGTGCGTGCGCACTAGAGAGGTTGCTTGTTAAAGAGCAGTGTTTCCGTTAGTGTGTGTGTGAGAGAAACTCGTCCCACACAGTAGCCCTCCCTCCTCTCAAATAAGAGCACCTCAGCTAAGTTTGAAAAGCTACACCTAAGAAGGTAAGGAAAAATGGAGCACAATGCATTTCTTGTGGTGTTGGCAGTGGTGCTGAGCTGATATTCTTCAAGGTGAGGTGTACTAACAGTAGAACCCATTATGGTGGAAGTAGACTGCAAGAGCTCTTGTAGTAATGTTGTCTTCTTCATATGATCACCTGGTAACCACACCTGGTCTCTCCAGGTCACGAGGACATGCTGCCACCACATAACAAACCTCTCTTGAACCCAGATTAATTATACTATAATTATACTATAATTATACTATAATTATACTTCCTTTCATCAAAATAATGCAAGTATCATGCTTTTAACTTCTACCTGTTGTAAGATGTTCTTTACCCACAGAACACAGATTACCTTGTTTTATATATATATATATATATATATATATATATATATATATATATATATATATATATATATATCAACACTGATTATGTATCCTGATTACATTTGATTATGATTGAACATTAACCTTTTAATTCAGTAATGCAATAAACTCTCTTTGTGTGATGTGGCTTCAAACCTAAAACAAACATAGCCTTTCATGAACGCAAGTTGTCTATGAATACAATGACATTTTTAAGCATCCATGTTACAAAGAAACACAATATAAACGGCTTTCCTTTAACGTTTATTTGAAAATGACACTTCTAGTCTACAGTGCTTCTGTTTTTTTTCTTCACATTTTGCTGTGTTACATCCTTATTTCAAAATGGATTAAATTCATTATTATTATTTATTAATTAAGCAAATGCTACTACTAGTATCTAGTGCAGTATCTACTGTTTGCTAAAGCCAACATGACCCCTTTTGGCCTGTATGCAACCAGTTGTTCCACTTTTGCTCAATCCTTTTTCAAAACTGGATAAAACTAAAGCTCAGAGCAATTGCAAAATGCAATCTTATGTTAGTCATGTATTAATGTAATGTAAGGATTTCATTCCTGATCCAAGTAGTTTTACTGGACTACATTGTATTTTATTTATCTTCTTTGTCCTTCAGCTGTTTATGCAAAGAAGCCTGCATTCATGAATATACAATTTCTTATGCAAAGTTTCTGTTATAGACTAAATATCTTAAATTCCACATTAATTCCACACAGTAGTTACTATATTTAAGTTCTTACACATTTATTTACCATACTGATTTTATTTTTTGTAATCCATTTCAGATTGATGGAAGCAAAATGGCTCACTTTTTTTTTTTTAACCAATTTACATGATTGCAGGACAGTCTATTTAAGTTGCACTTTTGGAAGCTAAATAGCCAACAATCCAAGAGAGATGAAAGGAAGTAAAAAAAACAAGAAAAAATTGGTGTTTGCATTTAGTGTTTGGAGAATATTTCTTTCCTCCATTTTATCCTCTGCTATAGAAACTCTTAAGCCTCTTAAAAGTCCTCCTCTCTACTCTTAATTTTTACCTTAGGTGCTGTGAATAATTTTTAACTTTACTATGATTTAGTCCTAAATTTAAGGATAAATTCTATCAAAATATCATAATTCTAAGAATTTCCTCACTAGGAGCAACTTTTAGGGTGAATACGTGCCTTGGACTTCCTCGTTCTACCACCAAGTCTCCTTGTCCACTTTTCACTTTGCTGATGATACACCATGCACCCTCCTACCGGTCTCCCTGATCACCTTTGCCGTAGTTGTCCAGTCAACTGGAAGCACTTCCTGACCACCCAGAGCCTGTCTCAACTACTCCCTGCTTAACTACTCCCTGTTAAACTACACACCATTCTTCCTTTATCCACTTCCAACGTCTACCACTTTGTCCTCTGCTCTGCCTTTGTCCTCTTTACCTTCCTCACCACTAGGGTAATTATACACACCACATTATATATATATGTTGTCTGGCTACATTCTCCTCTACCAGTATTTTGCAGTCACTGATCTCTTTTAGATTACAACATCGACACCCGAGTCCACCTGAGTGCTTGCGCACATCACACCTTCAATTTCCAGCTTCAGACTCTTCTTTTCAGCTTCTTCTTTTCTATTTAGCTTCTGATACTCTTCCATCTCATGGAATGTTGCTTCCAAACTCCTCTTTGACGATAACTCCTACTGCATCATGTCAACCAACTCTGTTGCCTTCCCTGTCATCCCAACATTCAAAGTCCCTACAGTCAGTCCTAAATTCTTGTCTTTCCTCTTCTCTCTGCCTACGAACACGCCTTCCTCCTCTCCTTTCTCTTTTATTTTATTATTATTATTCGTTAATTGGTACAAAATGTCTAGAAATGCTAGTTGTTATTGCAAAAACCTGAAAAAAAAACACACCAAATAACAGAAATAGTTTTTAACTGTTTAATTTATTTCAATAGAAAATTATGAGCTGTAGAAACAGGTGTAAGTCTTGAACAAAACCAAAGAATAACTCAAAGTATTCTAGAAGCTATAGAAAAACTATCAAAAACAAATTTTACATTGTTATTTGAAACTTAAAACTTTAAACAGTAATTTTTGACTGTTACAACATTTATGCCCAAGCAAAAAACAATAGCAAAAACTGGCTTGTGGAGGTTGGAACTGCTTTCCGTTATCATGTTATCCTTGGTGGAGAAGGATTACTCCCTATGTACCAAAACAAAGAGCCCCAGCATGCACAGAACAGCATACTGGGTAATAACAAAACCAATTATTTAGGATATAATGCCAACTTTAAAGGTACATAAACAAATGTTATTTAATGCATCAAAGTTATGCATACCTTAAACTTAGGGTAGTCATTCATCAGAATTGTAACAATTCCTATGTAAGGCACAAACCTAAAGAGGGAAAATTATTATTAATGGTTGAACACCACATATAACAACGTTTGTATGAAATAAATAAAAAGCCTACCCTCTTGCTCTGCCCACCACATCCTTCTTCTCCAACCAATGCTGCCCTCTCTTGTATAAACCTCTGTCATCCACCGAGTTATTATCCCCTTTTGTCAGGAACTTGATGTCTCCATTTTCCCTAAAGAAGGAAAATACAATCAACACATAGTTTAATAAATTTCTCTTTAATTTGTTGTAAAGATCAGAAACATTATACTACATTATACTACAGTAGATATTAATATAAATCACTATCCTTTAAAAATTAAAATTTCATAAGAATGCAAAATTCACAAAAATTACCTGAACTGGAAAAAAAACAGTAAAAGCTCAGTAAAATCCCCTAGCTGTTTTACTTCTAAAATTGCAGCAATCTGTTTCTAATACTACTGATTATTTTCAAGCAAAACGTTTTAACACCAAATATTGACGGTGTTTACTTATGGCATTGTTTTTTGTATGTACTGACTTTTGCACAGTACTGTAATTAAAACAGTTGTTTTACTGAGAATGTTGAAGAACATTTGTTGTTCTGGTAATTATCATACTTGCTCCTTAGTATTTTCATTCTCAGTTATGCAACACATGCATTTCTTTACAGACATAATAATACCATCTGTAATGTCAGGAAATGGTTACAAAAAAATGTCAAAAGCGTCATCATTTCCTAGAAGCACAGTAAAAACTAGGGGTGCTCCGATCAGGATTTTTGGGGCCGATCACTGATCACTAGAAGCTGTATCGACCGATACCGATCACCGATTACAGGGTCTACTCGACGCCTTATCATGTAGCACTATTTATTAATTTACATTGTTGTTAGATATAGTTTAAATATAGAAATTACAATTATAACTGTATTTATTGGCAAGCAACATGTGGAACACGTCAACTTAAAACATAGCAGCCTGGGCTTGGTTAGTAATTGGGAACAGCTTAGAGCCTGATAAATGTATACTGGTCACCAGCATACCAGCAAAATGTATGCTGGTCACCAGTATACCAGCACCAAAAACACAACATATGCTGGTCACCAGCTATCTGGTCTATGCTGTATTTTTCAGCAGGGAAGTAGGACGCGAGTCGCCGGAAGTTCTGCGAGGTCTTAAGTCCTGCAAGGTCTGCAAGCATCTGCAAGGACCGCCAAAAAATTAAACATGTTAATGTTTAATTTTTAAACATGTTCCCAGATCCTCCTTGGATTAGGACGTTGCTGGATGAAAGCACCAGGAGTAAACTGCTCAGAGAGGCTATAATGAGGCCTACAAGAACTCAAAACAAGAAACAGTTGCAGGAATTTATGACAAAAAAGTGGTCATTGCATGTGACAACCATATCACGAATTCTCCACAAATGTTGCTTGTATGGAAGGGCCGCAAAAAAAACAACAAAAAAAAGACATTCCTTAAGAAAGGCCACATGCAGTCACGAGTGTGTGGTAAGATGAGACTAAAACTGAATTATTTGACCAAAACACCAAACGATATGTCTCGAGGAAATCCAATACAACTCACCATCCAAATAACAATTCCTACAGTAAAGCATGGAGGTGGTACGGGGTGTTTCTCAGGATAAAAGGAAAATGGATGGGGTAAAACAGCGTCAAATTCTTGAGGAAAATCTGCTGCCCTCTGCCAGAAAGTTGTCAATGGGTAAAAGGTTTACCTTTCAATATGACAATGACTAAAAACTGACCACACAAAGGTAATGGTCCATGCAACTCCACATCAGTTCCAACAGGGCAGCGCACCAGTGCACAAAGCAAGGTCCAAAGACATGGATGAGTGAGTTTGGTGTGGAAGAACTTGACTGGCCCTCAAGCCGATGGAACACCTTTGAGATAAATTAGAGTGGAGGCTGTGAGCCAGGTCTTCCCGTCCAACATCAGTGACTGACCTCACAAATGCACTTTTGGAAGCATAATAAAAAAAATCCTATAAACACACTCCTAAACCTTGTGGGAAGCCTTCCCAGATGAGTTGAAGCGGTTATTGCTGCAAAAGGTGGGCCAACATCATTATTTTAACATATTAAACCCTATGGATTAAGAATGGGATGTTGCTCCAGTTCATATGTATGTGAAGGCAGGCAAGCAAATACTTTTGGTAATATAGTGTATGGAAAGTATTTTATGATATGAAAAAAATTAATCAATAAATAAAGGAAAAATAAATAAATATATCACTCAATATTGATAGTATTAATCATTTGAACAAGCACATTTGCATGTCAGATTTGGCCTTACATCAGACAAAATGAGCCTTATATGCTTTGGACATGAATATACAATGTAATAGTATACGAATCCACTTGACTAAATCTTTCCCCTCACTGCCATAATGTGGTCAAAAAGCCCAACCGTGCCTAAGGAAATTTTTACACGTCAAATTTAACAGTGTTGCCTGGGCACCATTTTGTATCAGAGCTGTTTTCCACGGTATTGGACTTCGATTTGTTAAGGGTTTTCTGAAATAAGGATCATTCACCATCAGGACAGCTTTATAGGACAGCCATTGTTTTTTTATCAGTGTGCTTCCGAACTGATTCATTGAAACTGGTGAAGCAGTGCACTGGTGCACTGTGTGAAGATTTTCAGTCATCCAGGTGAGGTTGTCTGGAAGTTGAGTCATGTCAACTGGAAGTAGAAACATTTTACTACTCACCCAAGTAGCTTCTTCAGTATACGCTAAATCGGAAAGTTCCTTGTATTTAAGTCCTCCAAAGTCAAAGGGTCCTCCCCTATCTGAAATGGCTTGTTATGTGAACAATGGAGAAGGTGATAACAGGAGGGAGGGTCATTAGAGAGTAGAGGGGAGGGAGCTGTTAGAGAGACAACAGAGAGAGATTAGAGAGAGCCGTTAAGGTGTAACGACCAGAAAATGTAAGGGAAGTGTGGACGTGGACTTGGTGGACGTGTGAAGAGGTCTTGATCTTTCTTGGGATAGATGAAAGGGCAGCATGAAAAATAGGAGACAAGTTGTGTAAATCTGGTGCACTACATTAATGGAAAGATGAATGGAGGGAAAATGTGTAGATAAAGGTGCACAAACAACAAGGATAACCGCAGCCTTGAAAGGATGGTAAACCAAGTCCATTCAAGAGTTTGGGGGAGATTCACAAGGAGTAGAGTCAGCTAGAGCCACCACACATAGACGTAAACAGGACATGGGCCAACTGTCACACTCTTCAACCAGAAACAACAACAGAGCCATGTTACTTGAAGATAAAGGGTCGAAGGACAAAAAGGAATGAACTGTTGCTCAGTGGGACAAAGTCATCTCTTCAGAGAAAAGTAAACTTTGCATATCGTTTGGAAATCAAGGTCCCACATTCTGGAGGAAGAGATTAGAGACCTAGAATCCAAATTGCTTTAGGTTCAGTGTAAAGTTTGCACAGTCAGTGGAGATCTGGAAAGCCATGCCATCTGCTAGTGTTTGTCCACAGTATTTTATCAGGTCCAAGGTCAGCGCAGCCATCTACCAGGAAGTTTTAGAGCACTTCATGTGTCCCTTTGCTGACCAGCTTTATGGAGAAGCTGATTTCATTTTTAAGAAGGACTTAGCACTTACCCACACTGAAAAAAGTACCAACACCTGATTTAAGGACCATGATATCTCTGTGGGGTATTGTGAAAAGGAAGTTACCAGTCCCAACATTTTTTTACAACTGCCAAATCTTAAAAGCATTCTGGAGGCAGGTAAGACAGCACTTTCCACATCTTTCCCTGCTTGCCAACCAAGCTCTGGATGACCCATAAAGACTTGGGGCCTTCAGCATTGCTGGTGAGGAGAAGAGGAGCAAGAGGAGACAGGTAAACCAGAAACACACCCATGAAGAGATGTGGGCCAGATTAGTCAGAGATTACAAATGTTACAATTCTATTTTCCCGCGAACTACAACTACAAACCTTATACCATTACAGGTCCTTACACCTTACATTTACAACCTGGAGAGAATTATTGACAGCAGGTTCCATAACAATGATGTTTTAGGGGCCTTCTATGTCCAAATGCAGTTAACTCTGAAAATGAAATGGCCAACATTCTGAGGTTGGACATCCTATCAAAGAAATTCATCACAGGACCGGAATCCATAGTTCTGCATGAAAGGACCTCTTACAAGCAGCAACGTGCTATCGGGATCTTTTAAGGTTGGTAAATTACCTGAATTGATTTCTGTCCCATCTGTCTTGGCTGTTAGAATTTTGTTCTGACATATGTAAATGTGCCAATATTGCATGCTCTTTTGCTCTTTCTTGGCTATGAAGAACATGACAAGCTCAGATCATGCAGCTCCTGGCCAGTGAAAATGAAGAATGGGCAGAAATATTCCCAAACCTCTATTATATTTGCAGCAGGGCTGGTTATCTCTGTCTCCAGTGTTAACTGTGAGAAATTTTTCAACCATGAACAAGGTAAGCAAAATGTAACTTCATTGAATTAATTATTTAACTGCATTAAATATACAGTAATATGTATTAAATATCAAAAGATAAAGTATTCTTAATTTAAACAAGTGTTTAAATTGTTTTTAAACCAGTGTTTTCATCGGCTTGTCATGTCAAAATGGTCCTGAGAAACAGACTGAAAGGGAAGCATTTAGCTGCATGTCTCCAAATATCAATAAATGGACAAGCACCAGAGACATTCCCATATGCGCAGGCACTGGAAGTCTTCTTTTTAGAAACCCAGAAAAATTAAGTGTTCTGACAGACAATATTACCTTTATATATCAAAGTTCCCTTGTTTACTTCATCTTACTTGGTGGGATCTCAGAAATGACATATTAATAAAAATGTATTAAATCAAAATACTGTGTTAAAAGGTGACATGTATTTGTTGTTTACTGTATATAGTAGACCACTTCCACTGTCTACCACCCCAAGTATATTTCAGATCAATTACAATACATGCTTATGCATGTGTGCCTACATACATTGTGTGATCTGGCAAAAAATGGATCAAATATCAGTGTTAAAATATTTAATGCTAAATCAAAAGCCAAATTATTAGCACCTTTGCACCAACTATGTTTTATGCTCAGAGACAGGAAATTAGCAAATAATTTACTTACTTCTCATGAATTTTGAGCACTCTGTGCACAATAGGAATCTCTCTGCCCTCGATCCTGAACACCACAATTTCCCCAACTCTGATTGGATCTTCAACTCGATTTGTGAGGAAGAGAAGGTCTCCTCTGTGAAATGCAGGCTCCATACTGCCACTAGATAACAGTAAGAACATATTATTTCCAACAAGTACATCTTAATTTAATTATATCTTTTTTTTTTTAAACAATGCCAATGTTTATTACCACATTTTGAGCATGGTTTGTCTTTTCGGATTCCCCTTCTTTAAGGGGGACCAATTAGGAAAAACCCACTTTTTCGGTTCCACATAAATGTCTGACATGGCTAACAGCCCACAAACTGTGAAATTAAACAACTTAGTGATTTTTTAGTATACAAACCTATTTTAAGCATGATTGAGTGTAAAACCCAGCTTTGAATGCATTAGAATAACCTGGCCTCTACCAGACCCAAACATTTCCAAAAGTCCCCCATTTAGTTTTTTTTTTTAATGCCTAATAGCATGGCTGAAGCACCATAGTCATTACAGCTGCTTGGTGGAGAGCTGCACAAACCAGCACAAAATTTTATATCAGTTGGCTCAGAAAAACCAAGAGCTGCATGGATTAACTTTAGCCAAAATTTGCTGGTGTTCCAACCAGTGTGTGTGACTACTTCACCAAAATAGAGTAGTACAATGCCGGACAAACAACACGCGGTGCGATATTGAAGTGAGGAACATTAACAGAGGAAAAGACAAATAGGATAAAAACCATCCAGTGTGAAAAAAAAAATCCTTAGGAAAACAATAGGGCCCTTCAAACACTAGGTGCTTGGGCCCCTAATAACCCTTAGGAAAACAATAGTCCCCTTCACAATCTATGACAACATAGGGCTGATGTCATAGTACTTGGGCCCTAATCACACATGACGACCTAGGGCTGATGTCATAGTGCTTACGCCCTAATAAATACGTGAATACCAAAATGTTTGTAATTGGCACAATTTTCTGAGGGAAGTTGTATTTTTGACAGAATTGCAAGGGTGCAGATATTTTTGGACATGGCTGTATGGGTAGATGGAGGGGAGGATTAGTAGGTTGGATCTCTGAAATGTGACATTAATAGAAATATCAAATAAACAAAACATTGTTTTAAATGTCATATGTAGTAGACCACCTTTTCCGCTGGCAGATAATGTCAGCTGGCTACCACCGCAAGTATATTTCAGACCTGTGGAAAACACTGATTTGCTACAACATCCAGTCAAATATGATTTTCTGTAAGTTAGATTATCATCAAAGCAGTTTCTGTTGCTTTTTTAAAATTTATTGATCACTTGTAGGAATCTAGGTCAATATAAATGGATGTGTGATTAATGTGGTGCGACAGTGCATTGCATTACACAGAATTGTATTAATTTGGGGAAAAGGGTACAATACGTCACCTTTAAAGTATACCCATCTGTGCATCAATTCTGTAGCGTAGTGTGAGACCATTAACTGCGACAAAAGGGATTTTCAAAGAGGATTTGAGAGTTGGGTTTAATGATGGTGAAAATGCATTGGATGCAATGGAGACCATGTTGAGCATTACCTTTGTAACGAGTAAGGGTGGCCAACCCTGACACATACAATATACACATGAAAATATATTGTAAAACTACAGTAATGATAGCTTTGGTTCTACATGACACATCAGAAAACCCAAATTCAGTGTGATGTCTGAAGCCTCCTCCATCAAGACACAATGGCAGGACTTCCATATAAGTGGGTGTTTTTTTTTTTTTTTTTAATCGATCCAATGCTGTGTTGCCACACAGATTCAGCCCAACATAGTCAATATAAAAAAATATTTAAAAAAGTGTCTCACAGGCAAAGAAATAGCACAGATTGATAAGACCACATGTTTTTACTTTTCTGACCAAATAATAATACACAAATTATAGGTTCGACATCATGTCACTTGTATATTCTGGAAGCAGTACAATTACAATATATTTGTACACACGTGGACAAAATTGTTGGTACCCTTCGGTCAATGAAAGAAAAACTCACAATGGTCACAAGAAATAACTTTAATCTGACAAAAGTAATAATAAATAAGAATTCTATGAATGTTAACCAATGAAAGTCAGACATTGCTTTTCAACCATGCTTCAACGGAATTATTAAAAAAATTAACTCATGGAACAGGCCTGGACAAAAATTATGGTACCCCTAACTTAATAGTTTGTTGCACAACCTTTTGAGGCAATCACTGCAATCAAACGATTCCTGTAACTGTCAATGAGACTTCTGCACCTCTCTGCAGGTATTTTGGCCCACTCCTCATGAGCAAGCTGCTCCAGTTGTTTCTGGTTTGAAGGGTGCCTTTTTCCAGACAGCATGTTTCAGCTCCTTCCAAAGATGCTCAATAGGATTGAGGTCAGGACTCATAGAAGGTCATAGAAGGCCATTTTTAGAATAGTCCAATGCTTTCCTCTTAGCCATTCTTGGGTGTTTTTAGCTGTGTGTTTTAACAGACAGAGCCTCCTTCATGTTTCACAGTAGGGACAGTGTTCTTTTCTTGAACATAGAGCTGATGTGCCTTGGCAAAAAGTTAATTTTTTGTCTCATCTGTCCATAGGACATTCTCCCAGAAGCTTTGTGGTTTGTCAACATGTGGTTTGGCATATTCCAATCTGGCTTTTTAATGATTTGTTTTCAACAATGGTGTCCTCCTTGGTCGTCTCCCATGTAGTCCACTTTGGCTCAAACAACGACGGATGGTGCGATCTGACACTGATGTTCCTTGAGCATGAAGTTCACCTTGGACCTCTTTAGAAGTCTTTCTGGGCTCTTTTGTTACCATTCGGATTATCCGTCTCTTTGATTTGTCATCAATTTTCCTCCTGCGGCCACGTCCAGGGAGTTGGCTACAGTCCCATGGATCTTAAATTTCTTAATAATATGTGCAACTGTAGTCACAGGAACATCTAGCTGCTTAGAGATGGTCTTATAGCCTTTACCTTTAACATGCTTGTCCATAATTTTCTTTCGAATCTCTTGAGACAACTCTTTCCTTCGCTTCCTCTGGTCCATGTTGAGTGTGGTACATACCATGTCACCAAACAACACAGTGACTACCTGGAGCCCTATATATAGGCCCACTGACTGATTATAAGATTGTAGACACCTGTGATGCTAATTAGTGGACACACCTTGAATTAACATGTCCCTTTGGTCACATTATTTTCAGTATTTTCTAGGGGTACCATCATTTTTGTCCAGGCCTGTTCCATGAGTTTATTTTTTTAAATAATTCTGTTGAAGCATGGTTGAAAAGCAATGTCTGACTTTCATTGGTTAACATTCATAGAATTTTTTAAAATTATTACTTTTGTCAGATTAAAGTTATTTATGTGAGCATTGTGAGTTTTTCTTTTTTTCTTTTTCTTTAAGTAATCATAGCTTTGATTCTACATGACCCATCAGAAAACCCAAATGCACAATGAGATGTCTGAAGCCTCCTTCGTCCACACACAATGGCAGGACTTCCTTTTTTTTCCTTTTCTTTTAAATCGGTCCAATGCTTAGTGTTGCCAAACAAATCCACACTGCTTGAATGTTAAGGGTTAATCCTCCTGTCTTTTTCTTTTTTAGAAGTGTTTGATGGATGCATGCGCGACCTTCTGTATACTCTTCTTATACTTTTTACCTCAAGCTGGCATCCGCTGCATTTACTGTGTCTCAGCGCTACTGCTCCTGTACCCATTTATTCTGGCAGTGTGAGGGCGAACTGTCCGCTACTAGTTAATCGAAGGCGGATTGAAGATGGACAGACTTTTTTTTTTTTTTTTTTAAAGGGTCAACAATAATGGTTGGGCGGCTGTCAATATACAGCTGGTACTCAACCAGAATAATAGTTTTTTTTTATCGCCGCATCTCCTGCAGTGACAGCATTAGTGTAGACTATAGACTTGGTGCATTCTCTCAAGGATTAATGAGCCGCAGCTCCTTGAGAGCTGCACATGGTAGCAGATGAATTCAAGTGAAACACTGTAATTAAACAAATTCTTAAATCACAGTACTAAAATTAAAATACAAATTTATAATTTCAATTAAATGTAAGCATTTATTTGCATCAAATATAAGCAAAGTAAATGTTATCACAGTGAGCCTTTGCATTTTATCATGTGTGACACTTGCGTAGCCAGAAAACAAACTCTGGGTGTGCATCATTATAAGTAGGTGTTTTTTAAATGCGTTATATTTATTGTAAGATTAATGTGCAAAAATAATAGAACTATATAACCTACATATCCTTTATAAGACTCTACTTTCATTTAAGTGCACTCACAATGACGACAAAATCAAAGTCAGTCCCCTTGTTGTTTTCCCCTAATGCATTTACAATCATTAGTCTATTTCTGCCCGTGAGCTCTGACAAACCATATGTGTGCGGGTGAGCGCTGCTTAGACTATGTAGGAAATTAAAGAGAAGGATCACGATGCTGGCTCAACATCCGGAAGCCCAAAACTGATTTAAATGACATTTTTAAATGAACAAATATTGTAAGTAAACAATAGCCCACATTGAGAAATTTTTTATTTATTTAGATTATAAAAAATAATTCTGCATCTATTTTTTTGCCAACTGCCACTTATATGGAAGGCCCTTTGTTAGGGGAAATCGTTCAGTGACAACCCTGTAAATGTCCATGTAAAACACGTACATCTGTATAAATAAATTGTTTAAATGTATGCATCATGAGCTATTGATCACTGATTTATGTAAATGACTCTGTTCAGATGGAAGTAAATGCTAATTTGAGGGGAGTGACAAGGGCTTGAATGAAGAAGAAAACCAACAAATATATACAATACTCACAATAAGTTAGGGATATGAGTTCTTTTCCTATTTGCTCTGAATTTTAATGAAATAAGTAAAAGTTCCCTTTGATATTACTAATAATGTATGAGAAGAAACACCATTTTTAATGTATGAGAAGAAACACCATTATTTAATATTTATTACCGCCAAAATTTAGACAATAACAAGGTAGCCCAAATAACAAAAATTGACAACGTCAGTAGCGTGGTGTTTCCACCATTTGCCGCAATGACAGCGACGTCTCATGCTCCTCACTAGCCACTCTTCCACAAGTGCTATACGCAGTTCTGTCAGGTTACGTGGGGTGGGGTATGATCATCCAGTCTCTGTTTCAACTGGCCCCAGACGTGCTCTATGGGGTTCAGGTCAGGGGACATTGATGGCCATACCATATGAGGCAACTTCCTGTTCCTTACAATTCTGCCACGATGTGGTGGAGCATCATCATCCATGAACAGAAAGTTGGGAGTGTGCTGGCGGAATTGGGGGATGATGGGTTCTATGATTTCTCTGAGGTAAGAACGTGCAGTGACTGGGCCATTTACAATAACCAAATCTGTTTTGCGCTGACTGGTGATGACTGCCCAGACTGTTGCACCTCCTCCACCAAAGCAAACCCTGGGGACCATGTTCTCCTCACCTTCTCCAGCAACGATGACCCAACACTCATCAGTGAACAGGACGGTAGACCACTGCTGCATTGTCCAGGTCACATGGTCTTGCGCCCACTGCAAACGTTCACGGCGGTGTCTTGGTGTCAGTAGAGTCACCTGCAACAGTCATCTGGCATTCAATGCGAGAAAGTGGTGGAGTCGGTTGCGAATGGTTTGTCTGGAAACCCTAGTACCCCTCACATATTGTAAACGGGCCTGCAGCTGTGTGGCAGTTGCATAACAATGTCTGAGTGCATAGGTCCTTAGATACTGGGCATCATGCAGTCTGTCACTCATGGGGCTCCACTTCTAGGTCTGTCATGAACTCTGCCAGTTTTTGTGTCTTGATGCAAATCTGCTGACACTTTGAGATACACCAAGTTCACAAGCAACATCTGACTGCCTGCCACCGACACGAAGGCACGCCATGGCCAGGTGGCGCTGCTCGTCCGTTAAGTGATGCGTGTTCATAGCGGTTTGAATGATGAACTTGGAATGTCTTACTGAGAATACCAGCTTTTTATACCCACAGAATGTTGAAATTGATGCCACATTGAAAAGGGTTATCTCTTTTGGTATTGGCCCCAATAGAAGGCACCCCTGTACACAAGGAGACCATTACATGGAAAACACAAAATGAGGTGTGTCCATCACCCCAATACAATTGCCTCCCTATCCCAAAAATGTCTGAAGTGAAACAAACACTGTATGTATGATATCCACCGATGTCACACAATATCCCTAACTTATTGCGAGTATATATATATTATATATATTGGGTATAATATAAGATGGGTACATGGACATGGTCAGAAACAATGCTCAGGTAGGCCGTGGCACTTAAACGATGCCCAATTGGCACTAAGGGGCCTAAAATGTGCCAAGAAAAGATCCCCCACACCATTACACCACCACCACCAGCCTGCATAGTGGTAACAAGGCATTATGGATCCATGTTCTCATTCTGTTTATGCCAAATTCTGATTCTACCATTTGAATGTCTCAACAGAATTCGAGACTCATCAGACCAAGCAACATTTTTCCAGTCTTCAACTGTCCAATTTTGGTGACCTCGTGCAAATTGGAGCCTTTTTTTCCTATTTGTAGTGGAGATGAGTGATACCCAGTGGGGTCTTCTGCTGTTGTAGCCCATCCGCCTCAAGGTTGTGCGTGTTGTGGCATCACAAATGCTTTGCTGCATACCTCGGTTGTAACGAGTGGTTATTTCAGTCAGTGGTTATTGCTCTTCTATCAGTTTGAATCAGTCGGCCCATTCTCCTCTGACCTCTAGCATCAACAAGGCATTTTCGCCCACAGGACTGCCGCATACTGGATGTTTTTCCCTTTACACACCATTCTTTGTAAACCCTAGAAATGGTTGTGCATGAAAATCCCAGTAACTGAGCAGATTGTGAAATACTCAGACCGGCCCGTCTGGCACCAACAACCATGCCACGCTCAAAATTGCTTAAATCACCTTTCTTTCCCATTTTGACACTCAGTTTGGAGTTCAGGAGATTGTCTTGACCAGGATCAAACCCCTAAATGCATTGAAGCAACTGCCATGTGATTGGTTGATTAGATAATTGTATTAATGAGAAATTGAACAGGTGTTCCTAATAATCCTTTAGGTGAGTGTATACAGAGGTGTGAAGAGGGGAATGTCTATTACCACTGCGCTCACCGCCGCACAGTGGCCAAAATAAATCAGTTGCATTTCAAAGTAATTCGTGAAATGACCGCCAGGTGGCGCGAAGTGCCATTTTCCGTCATCTCGGTTTAAAAAAATAATAAAGTCATAAAAAAGTCAAAACAATATGCTGTATCGAAGAAATACTACAGTAATGGTAATTTCCACATCTGTATATTTTATACAACAAGCATGAAAAATCTGAATCAGAGCTATTGACATTTGCTGTACAATAATGAGTTAAAAAAACATTGAAGTTGAACATTAAATCAAGTACACTACACTGTAAACCCTAATGCTCAAAGTAATTAAACACATTGAGTACTGTTAACCTAAATAATTGAATGAGTAATAAATTTGAGTACGTAAGTAACAATAACTTAAGTAAAACTTCCACCAATATAAACTCTATAGAGTACTCGTGGCGCAGCGCTGTGTTTTGCCTACCATGCGGAAAGCCCAGGTTCGATTCCCGTGCTGGATGGTCTGCAACAATTTTTTTTATTTGTTCAACAAACTCAAAAATTGATAGTTTTGTTTACTTAAAATTGGAAACATCATTAATTTAAAAAAAATTATGTAACTGATTACCTCAAATATTTGGAGTTTTGCCAACTTAATCCGGTTTACAGTGTGGGGTTTTGGGTCATCTTAAATTGTGTGTTCTTTAAATTTGTAGTAGATAATACCAAAATAAATGAAACTAAATGACTACAAAATTAAAACATTGTCAGGACATGCTACTGCATAAGCAGATGTCGTTGTCATTCAGCCCCGCTTATATTTTTGCGGTATTATGAGAATGTAATGCAGTACGCTGTTACGTTCTTTAATAAATAATGACCCCCATTGCGCTGTACCGCCGCTGGCAAAACCTTATAAAATACAATCACAGTACTAAAATTATAGTAATACATATAGCCGTTTCTTATTTGCTTCAAATTTAAGCAAAGTAAATGTATACTTTGTAACGGCGTGCGCCTGTGATGGGCGTGCGCCCAAATCAATATCACTCCTCACTCACTCCGAAGCTCACTAGGTAGGCGGCCTAGGCGCACACTGCAGGTGTGCGAAGAAGCGGGGCCGCCTAACTAGGCACAACTTGTGAGCTATTGGCGCTAATGATCCCGAGATTTTGATGAGCTTTTCGATTCCCGTGCTGGATGGTCTGCAACAGTTTCTTTTTTATTTGTTCAACAAACTCAAAAATGTATAGTTCTGTTTACTTAAAATTGGAAACATCATTAATTAAAAAATGTGATGTAACTGATTACCTCAAATATTTTGAGTTTTGCCAACTTAATCGGGTTTACAGTGTAGCAGTCAAAAAAGACTCTCAAAAAATGCTGTGTTGTTTCTGTAAACACATTGTTAGTTTGTTTATGCTGGGTCAAAATCCTGGGTTATTTCAGGTACTTTAAACACATTGTTGGGTTGCTCATGTTGGGTCAAATGAGATGTAGTGAGTCATTTACAAATGGGGTTGGCTTTATTAATTGGTTTATTCTTTATTATCTGGTTTCTCCAAACGGCAGCCTGCAAAATGTTCAAAATATAATTTTTATTGTGTTACAAGTTGTCATGGCGTGCGCCTGTGATGGGCTGTGCCCAAATCAATATCGCTCCTCGCTCAATAGCTAGGCGGCCTCTCAGGCTAGTGCGGCCAAATCAATATCACTCCTCGCTCAATAGCTAGGCGGTCTTCCCTTCTGCTGGTGTGCGAAGAAGCAGGGCCACGGAATTAGGCACGGGTGGTGAGCTATGATCCTCCGCTAATGATCCCGGGCTTCTCCCCACACTATAAAAAACAGCGGGGAGTGTCGCTCGGGGTCTGATGTACTGTAAACCCGATTAAGTTGGCAAAACTCAAAATATTTGAGGTAATCAGTTACATCATAATTTTTTAAGTTTGTTGAATTTGTTCAGCTAACTTGGAAAGTGTCAGTTCTACAAACTCATGAATACCAAAAAGTTCTGAATACTCAAAATTATTACTCATTCAATTATTTAAGTTAACAGTACTCAGTGTACTCGAGTAGAAGCTAGCGAGTAGAAGCTCGGGATCATTAGCGCCGATAGCTCACCAGTTTTGCCTAGTTAGGCGGAGCTTCAGAGTGAGTGAGGAGCAATATTGATTTGGGCGCAGGCCCATCACAGGCGCACACTGTGACACAAGTATAATTTACTTTGCTTAAATTTGATGCAAATAAGAAACGGCTATATGTATTACTATAATTTTAGTACTGTGATTGTATTTTATAAGGTTTTGCCAACGGCGTTACAGCGCAACGGGGGTAATTATTTATTAAAGAACGTAACAGCATACTGCATTTCATTCTCATAATACTGCAAAAACACAAGCGGGGCTAAATGACAACGATATCTGCTTACGCAGTAGCAGTTTTAATTTTATAGTCATTTAGTTTCCTTTATTTCGGTATTATCTACTACAAATTTAAAGAACACAAAATTTAAGATGACCCAAAACCCTACACTGTAAACCCGGTTAAGTTGGCAAAACTCCAAATATTTGAGGTAATCAGTTACATCAATTTTTTTTAATTAATGATGTTTCCAATTTTAAGTAAACAGAACTATCAATTTTTGAGTTTGTTGAACTTGACCAAATAAAAAAAAAAATTGTTGCAGACCATCCAGCATGGGAATCAAACCCGGGCTTTCCACATGGCAGACGAGACACTTACCACTGTGCCACGAGTGCTCTATAGAGTTTACATTGGTGGAAGTTTAACTTAAGTTATTGTTACTTAAGTACTCAAAATTATTACTCATTCAATTATTTAGGTTAACAGTACTCAATGTGTTTAATTACTTTAAGCATTAGGGTTTACAGTGTACACGCGTAGGCTTTCTAATTACACATGATAAAATCTAAAGGCTCACTGTGTTAACATTTACTTTGCTTAAATTTGATACTAATAAAATTTTATTCTACATTTGTACTGTAATTTTAGTACTGTGATTATGAATTCGTTTAAGTACAATGTTACACTTGATTTTATCCGCTACTACGTGCAGCTCTAAAGGAGCTACGGCTCATTAACCCTTGAGAGAATGGACTATGGTCTGACACGTCGGTCTATAGTTATATAGCGCCACTCAGTGGTAAAAGCCAGCAACAGCATACCGTCGCCGTGAAGTGCGGCGACAAAACTAGAAAACCGCTTGTCACACATCTGTATATCCTCCACCACTACCATTTTGGGCTTTTTGGGGGTCTTAACATGCTCAAAAACTCAGGAAAATTTGCAGGCAGGTTGGAATTTGTTGCCATTAGGATGCCTGGTAGTCGCGTGTCACGGGGCCCTCAAATGAGATCTTGCTGCATAGCTCATACACACGAAACCTGGGACACATTTAGAGCTCATTGAGCTGAGCAACATTTGCACTGCATGTCATGGGTTCAACTCAACAGGAGGTCAGTTATTTTGGGTCATTCGCAAAAACACACCAGATGGATTTTCATATACTCCTCCTAGGGAATTCATACGATTGCTACCAAACCGGCCTATGTGATCTAAATACATAGACATTTTTGATATTTCAAACGGGTCAGCCGTAACAATGCCTTAAACTTACACCGAAAAGTGGTTAAAAAAGGCGCATCTGCGGCCTATTCTATACACGTACACATCACAAATGTTAATGCTAACACATACATTTCTCACGAACGCACATCACACCAAATGTTAACACACAGACTCACACAAACGTGCACAACACATTCACTCTTCCCACACACTGACACACCCCACACACACAGCGATTAAATGATTGAGATCAAAATATTTTTTACATTGCTCAAAAAACACAGGTTGTGCGGTGACACCTGTGTGAGGTAGTGATGGCGCTTGGGCCCGCTCATTGTTGCATATAGTGCTTGCAACTATATTAATTTAGTTGTTTTGCTTTGGGCACACAAATAAGTGTTCAATAACTCAGTGCTGTGTTCAAAACAATGAGGTTTGTTTATTCTCCATTTTCAGTGTTTTTCGCTAGAGTTTGAAAATTGTATTTTCTTGTATGTGTACTTTGACATAATGAAAGGCCATTTTGCTCTATATGTAAATAAGTAAAATTTGGTAAAGATTTAAAATTTACACAAATGTAAGAAGAGGCCTGAAGCACTGTAAGTCTTTGAAAAGGTCTCAGACGCCAGAAGGTTAAAATCAATCCTCGTCCCAGGGGCTGACTTGAGACAACTTAAAGTGGGGAACGGTGCACTTTAATGTTGGCTGAAATTGTAAAGCACACACACTAACACTAAAACAATAACAAATGAGAAATATAGTTGCAAGCAACGATGACGGGCCCAAGCACCCTGTGCCATCACCACTCTGGGCGCACCGCACAACCTGTGTGTTATTAAAGTGTGTTAGGACCTCGAAAAAGCCATCGCCACCAGGTTGCACCGCACAACATGCACACATCACACACTATACAGGGCTAATGTCAGTTTGGCCCTAAATATTTGTTGTTGTTGTTATTGTGTGTGTGTGTGTGTGTTTGTGTGTGTGTGCACGCGGTAGTGTGTGTGAGAGTGAGGGAGAGAGGTGTGTGACGAGTAAATGTGCTTGTGTTTGTGCTAGTTCGTGTGTATGGTCTGCGAGTGTGTGTGTATTAACATTTGTGATGTGCATGTGTGTACAATTGGGCACAGATGCTGAGAGAAAAGCCTCACACTATGATGTTCCTGAATGTCATGTCACTGAATGTGATGTCACAGAAGGTGTCACTGAATATAATGTCACTCAATATATAATGCCACACAGAATGGCAGCAGATTCCAACCGGTCTGCCAAGAGTTTTTGAGCATGTTAAGACCCCCGAAAAGTCCCAGAGGTTAGAAAAAAAAATATATATAGTTGCAAGCAACGATGACGGTCCCAAGCACCCTGTGCCATTGCCACCCAGGGCGCAACTCACAACCTGTGTTGTTTGAGTTTGTTAAGACCTCGAAAAAGCCATCGTCAATCGGTTGAACCACACAACCTGCACACGTCACACACTATACAAGGCTATTGTCAGTTTGGGCCCTAAATATTTGTTGTCAGTGTGTGTGTGTCGTGAAAGAGGAGTGTTAAAAAATTAAATTAATTAAATTAATATAGTTGCGCGCGCATGTGTGTGTTAACATTTGTGATGTTTATGTGTGTACAATAGGCTGCAGATGCTGGAAAATAAGCCTCACTATGATGTTCCTCAATGTGATGTCACTGAACATGATGTCACAGAAGGCGTCACTGAATATAATGTCACACAATATAATGCCACACAAAGTTATTAATCATTTTTCGGTGTAAGTTTAAGACATCATCACGGCTGGCCCGTTTGAGATATCGAAAATCCTTCCGCAATTTTGCATCCTCAATGTCTTTAGATCTCTTCGGCCCGGTTTGGTGGCAATCGTATAAATTCACTAGGAGGAGTATATCAAAATCCATCGGGTGCATTTTTGCAAACAATCCAAAATAACCGGCCTCCTGTTAAGTTGAGCCCAGGACATGCAGTGCGAAAGTTGTTCGGCTCGATGAGCTCTAAATGTGTACCGAGTTTCGTGTGCTTACGTGAAAATGTGTATGAGCTATCCAGCAAAATCTCATGTGGGGGCCCCTGGGGTGTGTGGGTGGGTTGTCATGAGATTTCGAGCATGTTAAGACCCCCGAAAAGTCCTTAGGAAAACAAGAGGGTCCTGCGCACCTATCCTTAGGAGAAAAAGAGGGTCCTGCGCACCTATAGTGTATGGGTGAGTTTTTTTATTGCAAATGTATACACTCACGCACGCACACATACATACACACACACACACACATTCATTCATTCATCATACACATGCACAGATGCATACACCCACATTACAAATGTTTACACTCACACAAGCACAAACACCTCACACACACACAAACAAACACACTCATACAGTACATCACACACATGCACACATACATGCACACACATTATAAATGTTAATACTCACATGTACGCGCGCGCGCACGCACACACACACCCCCCTCTCTCTCACGATGCGCACACATGCACAAACACACTTCATTGGCATTATATTGAGTGACATTATATTCAGTGACACCTTCTGTGACATCACGTGTGTGACGTGTGCAGGTTGTGCGGTGCAACCGGGTGGCGATGGCTTTTCCGAGGTTTTACACACTCAAATAACACATGGGTTGTGCGGTACGCCTGGGATAGCAGTGGCGCAGGGTGCTTGGGCCTGTCATCGTTGCTTGCAACTATATATATTCCACCCTTTTGGACTTTTCGGGTGTTCGGGGGTTTTAACATTCTCAAAAACTCATGAACATTGGCAGACAGGTTGGAATCTGCTGCCATTCGGATGCCTCGGGACACATTTCAATTCAATTTTATTTGTATAGCGCTTTTAACAATTGACATTGTCACAAAGCAGCTTTGCACAATCAAAAGAATAAAGTTTGTATGAGAAGTGAACATGTATAAATCAAAATGATAACACTGTCTCTAAGGAGCAAGCCGAGGACGATGGCCACAGTGACAAGGAAAAACTCCCCGAGATGGTAATAGGAGGAAACCTTGAAAGGAACCAGACTCAGCAGGGAACCCATCCTCATCCCCCAAACAGGTAGCAGGGATTTATTTGCATCATACTGTGAGATTGGACGTTGAGAATAACAGGAGCTGTGTTTAAGTTAAAATTGAGTCCAGTTCGTTATTTGGAGGCTCAGGTAGACTGTAGGAAACTCCAGTCCTGAACTATGGAGCGACTGAAATCACAATTCCTCAGAGAATAGCTGTCTTCATCAGCCAAGGTCAAGACCGTCTTCGTGGAAAAGTGGAACCGTCCCCAGTCACGACACGCATCCCTGGCAGAACACATGGGGAATCCATGCGATGAGATCTCCAACCAGAAGCAGGACACCAGGACGAGTCAGACAGCTCAGGGGGGGCAGAGGGCACATTTAGAGCTCATCAAGCCAAACAACTTTTGCGCTGCATGACCTGGACTCAACAGGAGGCTGGTTATTTTGGGTCGTTGGCAAAAACACACCCGATGGATTTTGATATAGTCCTCCTAGGGAATTTATACAATCGCTACCAAACCGGGCTGATGTGATCTAAAGACACGGAGGATGCAAAATTGCGGAGGGACTTTTGATATCTCAAATGGCTCGGACGTGATAATGTCTTAAACTTACACTGAAAAATTATTAATAACTTTCTGCGCGGCATTATATTGAGTGACATTATAATCAGTGACGTGTTCAGTGACATCATAGTGTGATGCTTATTTTTCAGCATCTGTGGCCTATTGTACACACAAACATCACAAATGTTAAGACGCGCGCACATACACACACACATACTAACACACACATCACTAATGTTAACACACAGACAAGCACAAACACAAGCACATTTACTCGTCACAAACAGACTGACATCCACACGTCACACACCTCTCTCCCTCACTCTCACACACACTAACCCTCACGCACACACGCACACTCATACATCACACACATGCACACATACATACACCCATATTACAAATGTTTACACGCACGCACGCACACGCACACTCACATCACACACACACACGTGCCCGGGGTGGCAATGGCGCAGGGTGCTTGGGCCCATCATCATTGCTTGCAACTATATATATATATTTTTTTTTTTTTTAACAGTATTGTCAGTAGATGTACAGTAAATGTCAATAGGGAAAGACATAAGCAATGGTCCTACAGAAACAATTGCTGCTGCACATAAATCTGGAATGGGTTATAAAACCATTTCGAAACAATTTGGAGTTCAACACTGGACAATCTGAAAGATTATTCTATTCTGACTAGGGCTGTAGCTATCGAATATTTTAGTAATCGAGTATTCTACCAAAAATGTAATCGATTAATTGAGTTATCGGATAAAATGCACTTTTGCTTAATTAAACAGCAATGTAAAATATATAAGAGAAACAAAGATTAATTGGTTCTCATTTTTTAAATGCATACAGCATTTTATCAGAAATAAACAAACATTGTCATTATTCACAATACAAGGAATAGCTTATACCCCCATCTCACCTCTGATTCGCAGCGAGATGCGGTGTTAGGCACCGTGAGCCGCCGCGACAGCCCGCCAACGTTCCGCAAAATTCTGCAAGGTCCACCAAAAACATTAAACATGTTTAAACATGTTTTAGGGTGGCTTAAACATATTTAATTTTTCGCGCAGAAAGATGGAAACGTAATCGCAGCGCCAAAACTTGCGGTGAATCATGAAGAAATGTACTTCCGGCCACCGCGCGAAACCGCTTAGGTGAGATAGGGGTATTAAAGTTGACTGAGATTAATTAAGTGCATTACTGCACCATACATTCTTATTTTAAAGCCTTTTCTCGTGTGCAAAAAAAAATATTTCAAATGACTTTAAGGATAAAAAAAAACTAAGGCACACATTAAAATAAATAATTACACAAAAACACTAAGCTGTGCAACTAAAAGTTTCAAAATCTACATCTCAGGCACAACATAAGCCTTTACTGACAATTTCTGCTTTCTTCTTCTCTTGGCTCGCTGATAATTTTATCGCTCCCTTCCATTTTGCAGCCCACAACAGAATGCTCCCTCAAATCAATACACAGCTAATTGTTTGCGTCTCCTTCCGCTTTGTGGGTGACATAAGAGCTTCTTCTTTGTTGTTTACTGGCAACTTGCTGTCAACAAATAATTGCACAAAAATATAACGCAAGCTTTTAAAATGAATTAAACAAAGCTTCAAGGCAAAAGATTTTGCCTCAATCATTTTTTTGTAATCGAATTACTCGATTTACTCGAGGAATCGTTTCAGCCCTAATTCTGACTATAGAAGTGGAAAGTGAAGTTGTTTGGCACGGCAGTGGTTAATTTGGACTTATTTTCAGCAACATGACTTGGGCACCTGAGTTAACAATGATCTCCTCTATATACCAAAGGGCAAATATGAGGCCAACTGTTCAACAGGGAAAACTTGATTCTAATTGGGTTACGCAACGAACAATATCTGAAGCACACCAGTAAATCTACATTAATAAAAGCTATCAAGGTTTTGGAATGGCCTAGTCAAAGGCCAAAGATCTGACCAAAAAATGACTGAAATGCTGTGGTGGGACCTTAAGAAAGCTGTGCAAAAGCGATTGACCAAAAACATCAATGAACTGAAGTAATGCTGCTAAAGGTGGATCTACAAGCTACTGAATAATGGTTAATAGTGAATAATAAAGGTTACTATTTTGCCTTTATTTTTGTCTGCATTTCTGTTTATTCATTAGTCTGCTGCATAAAGGCACTTTAACTAACTAACTAACACATCACTACATTATATTCAGCTTATTTTTATTTACACCAATTAGGTTTCTGGTCAAACTCAATATTGGACAATGTTGTTGGTCTGTTGGGCTAGCTAACAAATTTATGATTACCCACCTCTGGATTAATTTTTACCAACATTTACAGTAATTTAAATTGTGAACTGAAAGTGCTTTTGGTGTAATAACTCTTTAACAGCTGAAACATATTTGTATACATTGCATTTAGTCATAGATATGGACACCTTTGTAGTAGGAGCAATATGGACCAGTGTCATCAAAAGAATTAAAAACAATTAAAATGCCCTTACCTGAGGACAACGACAATAGGGCTTTCACTTCCAGTCACAACCATCAGACCTTTCCAAATCATCAATGCCGAGGAAACGATCATGCCAAAATTCAGCACCTGGTAGTACAACTATAAGGTACACGAATTTGTCAGTTAAAGCCTCTTATGAACATTTGTGGTTGCTGACGAAAAAGAGCATCAGCTAAAGTTAAACCTTTGCATATGGTGTATGGTTATTTGGTAAACTATATAAAGCACACAACTGAATTAAGGCAGACTATTATCCATAATAATCTTCTATTCAGGTAAACAGTCAACAACCTAATTTCCTACTTTAAGCCACGAATTACTTCATTTGACGTATCTCATTCAGAGAAGAAAATGCGTCCGTTATACACGAGTTAAGACTTAGGCGCTGATCTGTTGAGCTGACGTGTTTCTCATTCAATGTATCAATACACTGTCCGTATAAGGAATTGTTTAAAATTGAAAAAAAAAAAAAACCCACCTGGCGTTTATTCATTCGCCGAACATCATCGAGAAAATCTAAAGACAGCATTATGTCAAATTTGCTAATTTATCACAGCGTATTCGTTTAATTATTGATAATTGCTCAGAAAATAGCAAACTTGTGCTCCTACAGCGCTTGACTGGCGGTCGTAATGTGTAATTCCAAACCTCCAACCTGTAACAGCCAAAGAAAACCCATTACTAACTTGAAATTCCTAGTCGTCAACTTGACGTAGTCTTTTCAACTACGACTTCATTCACCTTTTTCCACTTCGTATGTCGAATTCGCTGAAGTCGAAAATGACGTCACTCCAAATCGCGAATTCCCAGTTACGGGGCAAGTCAAACGCGGAGTATATTCTAATAAAAAAAAAAAAGGTGACAGCTTCCTGTTAGTAGCAACCAGAGGAAAGGAACTAAAGAGAGAAGAGAATTAAACTAAATGTTCATAGTTTACCATTTGCCTCTACATGAAAATTTTTAAATGGGTGAAGAGAAATTTTAACAAACATGGCGAAATACAATGTAGTGCTTCTGATAGTCTGTTCTGAGAACTGGACCGGAAATGGGTCTTGACCGGAGGTTTTATTTAAATGCTACTCATTCTTTCCACGGAAGTAAATAAATGCTAAAATAATTAAACAAAACAGTGTTACAGGACAAATAAGCCATGTCGCTCACCACAGTGAATATCCCAATACAAAAAAGCGATAACACAGCGGCAGTTTGTATAGAGTACCTTATGAGTCAGTTTAAATAATGTGTTTGTATTTGTCTGTTTGCCTGTGTATGGATGGGCATTTCAAAAAGGATTAAATTTGTAAAACACTTTTTTTTGTTGTAGTTTCTTTTGAGGACTAAAATGTTTATGGAATTTGGTATTTTAAATAACCCCATAATATTTTTTATATGTTAATATAATTAAATAAATGATTAGAGACAATTGGCTATTCTGTCATTTCCAGCATCTCTCTAAAGCCAGGGCTGCCAGCTTTTCAGAAAAACGTGAAGTGAGATTCTGAAAATAAAGGCACACAATGTCCCCACTGCGCATACCCAGGCAGTTTGTCCAACACTGACCATACATACAATCCCCAGATTATGCATATTTTTGCATTGCAGTGTTAAAATTAAACAAGCTGCATGTTGTAATGTTGTAGATGTAGTTTGCTTGTTGTAGATAGGCCCTAAGTGTACAAACACATGCTCAACAAAAACCATGTCTTTACTGACTCGCCGCACACAGGCTCTCGCACTTCTGTTCCTTACTCAGCAAAGTACCTTTTTCAAAAAATAAATCTATGTTCCTACATCCATATTATCGTGCATTTTCCTTAAACAAACACAAGGCTTACCTATACATCCGCGAGGTTTATGTGAACGTTACATTGCCCTTTTTTATTTTATTGCCCTTGTGTCAACCACTGGTAAATGGTTTACTGACCATGGTATTACTGTGCTCAATTGACCTGCCAACTCTCCTGAACTGAAGCCCATAGAGAATCTGTGGGATATTATGAAGAGAAAGTTGAGAGACGCAAGACCCAACACTCTGGATGAGCTTAAGGCCGCTATCGAAGCATCCTGGGCCTCCATAACACCTCAGCAGTGCCACAGGCTGATTGCCTCCATGCCACGCCACATTGAAGCAGTCATTTCTGCAAAAGGATTCCCGACCAATTATTGAGTGCATAACTGAACATAATTCTTTGAAGGTTGACTTTTTTTGTATTAAAAACACTTTTCTTTTATTGGTCGGATGAAATATGCTAATTTGTTGAGATAGGAATTTTGGGTTTTCATGAGCTGTATGCCAAAATCATCAATATTAAAACAATAAAAGGCTTGAACTACTTCAGTTGTTTGTATTGAATCTAAAATATATGAAAGTCTAATGTTTATCAGTACATTACAGAAAATAATGAACTTTATCAGAATATGCTAATTTTTTGAGAAGGACCTGTATGTGTGTTCAATAGGCCGCAGATGCTGGAAAATAAGCATCACACTATGATGTTCCTCAATGTGATATCACTGAACGTGTCACTGAATATAATGTCACTCAATATAACACCACACAGGAAGTTATTAATTTTTCCCAGTGTAAGTTTAAGACATTATCACGGCTGACACGTTTGAGATATCAAAAATCCCTCCGCAATTTTGTGTCCTCTTTGTCTTTAGATCACATCGGCCCGGTTTGGTGACAATTGTATAAATTTTCTAGGAGAAGTATATCAAAATCCATCGAGTGTGTTTTTGCGAACGACTCAAATTAACCGGCCTCCTGTTGAGTTGAGCCCATGAGATGCAGTGCAAAAGTTGTTTGGCTCAATGAGCTCTAAATGTGTACTGAGTTTCGTGTGCCTACATGAAAGTGTGTATGAGCTATCCAGCAAAATCTCATGTGGGGGCCTCTCGGGGCCCCAGGCCACGCGATGGTCAGGCATCCTAATGGCAACCGATTCCAACCTGTCTGCCAATTTTCATGAGTTTTTGAGCATGTTAAAAAAAACCCTAATAGTGCATGTGCCCCAAATATTGTGGAAAGGAGCAGTCTATAGTTGGTTGTTGATTAGTGTGTTTGCACGTGTGTTCATCAGTCACAATGTTTTGAGGAGTTTATCTGAGTCATTGTATGTGTTTGTGTACGTTTATCAGTCCAGTCCCTTTTTGTTGAATAGACAGATGGCTTATGGAAAGAAGCTGTTGCACAGACTGGACGTGAGGGCCCAAATGCTTCGGTACCTTTTTCCAGATGACAGGAGGGTGGATCAGCCACAATGCTGGTGGCTTTGCAGATGCAGTGTATGGTGTAGATGTCTTCAATAGAGGGAAGAGATACCCCGATGAACTTCTTCGCTGTCCTCACTATTCGCTGCAGGGTCAGAGGAGAGTGGTCGATCTGTGTCCTTCTGAAGTCAACAACCATCTCTTTTGTTTTAGCAACGTTCAGAGACAGGTTGTTGTCTTTACACCAGTATGTTAGCTTTGCACTTCCTCTCTGTATGCTGACTCGTCATTCTTGCTGATGAGACCCACCACGGTCGTGTCATCAGCAAACTTGATGATGTGGTTGGAACTGTGTTTTGCTACAGAGACGGTAATATGGGTGAGTGCAACAGGGCGGTAGTCATTGAGACAGGATACAGAAGACTTCTTTGACACGAGTACGATGGTAGTGGACGTGTGAACGATGACGCTGCTAAGAGAGATGCTGAAGATGTCTGTAACAACATCTGCCAGCTGTTCAGCACATTCTCTGAGCACTCTGCCAGGGATATTGTCTGGTCCAGCAGCCTTACGTAGGTTGACCCTGTGTAGAGTTTTCCTCACATCAGCCGTGGTGAGACATAGCATCTGGTCGTTGGTTCTTAGTGGGAAAAATAAATGCTATGCTGTTCACAAGGAAGAGGGTAGTGGAGAGTGTTCAGAATCTTTATTTTCTGGAGTACAGTAGTGCACAGGGAGAACTATAAAACTTGACATACTTTTAACCAACAATGTATATTTTGTTCAGAGACTGACATGGAGACAGCATGTTAAATATGTAGCAAATAAACGCAAAAAGGTGATGCATTTTATGAGATGCCTTATGGTGTTGTATTATGATGCAGATTTTGAGTCAATGAAATGGATATAAACAGCATTAATAAGAACAAAAGACTGATGAAGACTGATAATAGCAGGCCCAAAGGTAGACATAAAACTTGCCAAGTAAAAACAGAGCAATAAAAATAAAGATGTACTGTAGTAGCTGATAACTGGTACTGTATAGAATAGAAATACAGGGCATTTAAGCATATTTTAGTGGATGGATCAAGTGAACTTTGATCCAAAATCAAGAGAGAGATTACTTCTAGCTACATGTGATCCATAGAACCAGTACTTATGTCTGGTCAGGATTAAGCAGAAGATAGTTAATTAGCATTCAGTGTCTTATGTCTGAGCATACCCTCTAATATAAAACAAAAGTTTTGATGAATCAATATCTCTTCATGTTAGCCATAAAGGTAGAGAATTCCCTTTAGAAGGAAGGAGGGAGGGAATTCCAGAGCTACTGAGGAAGTTATATCTTGTTCTAGGCACTTCGAGCAGTACATGATTAGAGGACCTCAGAGTTCGGCCATGGGTGCGGAGATGGATAAGTTTGTTAAAATAGATTGGGGCCATACCAGACAGGGATTAAAAAATAAATAAATTAATTAAAAAAAAAATATATATATATATATATAAAAATAAAAAGTATTAAACTCTGTACAGTACCAGAAGCCAGTGGAGAGAGAAAAGGAGAGAGGTGATTTGTGCACGCTTATTGGTACCTGTTAAAAGCCAAGCTGCAGCGTTCTGCACCAGCTGTAGGCGATGGAAAGACTAATTAAAGACAGCTGCAGATATTCATTCTGGAACTTTTAACAAGCATGAATGCCTTTTTCCACATCCAGCATTGTTGGGCGCTTTAAGATATGTCTCAATCCTGGCGCAACCCCCAGCTGGGTATGACCACTGCTGCCCCTGTTGCTAAGGTCTAACCACCAAACTACTCAGCAAAAGCATGGTTAATATAGCTACTTAATATCTGGTGTAAAAGAAGAGATTTATTCGCCTAACACCGCGCAGCATGTGCGTGTATGTCAAGCTTTCCATCAGGTTTCTGGGGGTAGGTACCGTGGTTTTGCCACAATATTTGAAAATTTTCACCCACCAAATGCGGTGATTTTACTCAACCTATGCGCCCATGTGGTGAGAATATAAAAAATATTCAAAGCTTATTTAAATATTTAATGCATTTGTCGCTGACAACCTTGTGCACCGAATTGCAAATCTGCTTGTTTCACTCGTACACGTTAAGAAAGAAATGCAGACGAAACTAGTTTAACAGCAGAAAAAAAGACAATGTCCAGCTCCAGCATTGTTTAGGCACAGAGCAGGTCGTGGCAGTACTGCGATCAGTCCCAAGGCTCCGCCCATCCGCTTAACATTTATGTGCATATTTGTAATATCGTTTAAACACTGAGGACGCAGCAGGAATTAACATTTTGAAAAACTTAACATTTTTTACTGTTCTTGTGGAGGGTGTTGATGAGCAGTCTTCTCGATGCAAGTTTCACTTTTTAAAGAACATATTATTATTTTAATGTAAGTATAACAGTCTGGTAACCTTTACAGTAACAGTAGCACTTGTACACTATCATTCCTTTTTAGGTGGCAGCTTTTGGGAAGACAGTGTAATCTCTGCACATTTGTCACTTAATCAAAAGGATGTTAAGTCATTATTGAATTAATAGTACCTTTGGTTAGGAATATTCAGTGTCCTTCTTCAGTGACTGTCATTGCTCCTTTAAGACCTGGGATGGCCTGTATGCAAATTTGTATAGACCCCACTGTTTGCATGAAACTGAAGAGTGTGAAAGTGTACAATCTTTCAGAAGTAAAATTTGACTCATTAGATTATAATACAAAAGACTACTTTAGACATTATGTGGACTATACACTACATTAGGTGAAATTACTTTCCACATATTGACTGTATAATGTTGTGGCAGTTGATTAACAAGACTGTTTACTAATACAGTAAGATCAATTCAGCTCACAGTTTTTATGATCTTATAACGTGTCATTTTCAAACTAAACCAGATTTGGTTTAGACTTCATGTCTTGTCAAATTGGCAAATAAATGTTTAATTAAAATAGTAATGTGTGTATTTTTTAAAATTTGTTTATAATTTGGTGTCATACGATATATTGAGCTCAATTAAAATACTCCTCGAGTCAAGGGTAAACATATTTAAAAATATTAGTTGAATTATTATTAGTTTACATTTTTTAAAACATATTAATTATGTGATAGACAATCATGAATTAAATTCATCTAAAATATTTGGTAAAGGTACACTGCAAAATTCCCAGTGTTGATTTAACACCCCAAGTGTTTATATATGACCTAATGGTCACGAATGTACTCTGAAAGTGTTAAATCAACACTCTGGGTGTTCATTCAAGACTAAGGATAATTTTTTTACTGACTTACTTAATTTATGAAGTATATTTATATGATTTTGCAACTTTTAAATTTACTCAATATTTTTAGTGCAAAAAAAAAAAAAAGTAAACCATAGTTTCATTTAATTTCCAAACAAAATTTGTTCATATATAATCAATTGAGTTTTACTGATATTGGCCTGTTTTTTTCTGAGTGGTGGGGTTTCAGTATTATCTGGCATCCTACGCTCCACCGTTAACAGGTTCCACGGTACAAAGAAAGAACGCAGTTTAAGGAGTGTAAATACACACAGGGGTTGAAAGGTTTACAAAAATAGTCATTTATTAATGCATTATTAATATACATTTGCCAAAATGCTCCATATATCTCTATTTCTTTCTCTTGACCAATAAACACAGAGTCACATGCAGAAACTCATATATACTGTATGTGTGTGTGTGTCTGTGTGCGCGCGCGTCTGAGAGAGAAAGAGAGAGCAGGAGAGAGATAAAATCAGTCTTCCATGATGTACATGGCTAAAGTATGTTTCTCAGTGAGTCTGTAACCAGAGCCATTTTATGCTTGGAAAGTGAAGCAATAGGACTACAGCAGTGGCCAAGTATGTTGATGTTAGAAGGGAGCTGAAGGTAATGAGTGAGTGGCAGTATCATCTGAAAGGGGTTGCCCTAATTATGGCTGAACGCTCCTTTTAGACAGGTCACAATCCAAGCCCTGAATAACCAGATCTCCTCCACCATTCCTTTAAAATCTGTAATATAGGTATTCACCTAAAATAAACTATCAAAATTGGTTTATATCTCTGGTCATGTGGAAGACTTTTTGTCTCAGTAGTAGAAAAAGGTTATTAAGCTGTATCGTTTTGATGCGTGATTAGTAGCCGTGTATAACACAGATTATAACTCTTCATTGGAGTGCTCTAGCAAGTGGCTTTGGAATGATGCCTATATTCGTAAAATGTGATGTGCTCTTGCACCTATTTGTAGGCCTGCTATAAATAGGCCCCTTCTGGCACCACATGCTCAGCCATGATTGACAGTTGCAAAGCATTGGTCCGGCGAAAGCAGCCTCTAAAAGACAGGAAAAACACACAAAGGGTGAGTTATTTATAAATGTTATAATGTATTCTTGTAAAGAAATTAAAAGTTAGAGTGGATGTTTATCTGTCCAATCATCTATAACTGCACACAACCTTAAAAGTAGCTTCACAACTAACATGTTCTATTTATAACTTTTCCAAGTGCTCTATCTACTTACACTGTAGACTGTTTCTTAACTGGTGGTGTAACTGTCTTAATTAACTACTTTTCATTGTCTCATCATTAACATTTATAGGTTGACTTTAAAAAGTCTAAAATTCCATCGACTTAAAACCTTTTATTTTTTCTTGTCTGCAGCTCCAGTTTCAGTAGATTGGGAGTATTTTTACTAGGAATTTGGGTAGCAGAAACTGCTTTATTCAAAAGCAACAGCAACCCACTGTTTTTATTTGGATTATATAAACCAGAGTATTTTTGACAATGACATCACGGAGGCCAGTGACCCATTCCTATTCAGGCAATGGGAGATATGGCAGTCAAAATGGAGATGATGTTCTCTCACCACGTTTAGACAGCCGCAACTACCTCTCCAGTGTCCGGCCTGAGAACAGGTTAGAAGCCAGTTTCATTTCAAATCTGCCTATAAGTTTTCTTTGATTAATGCAGCCCAATAATTTGACTTCAAAAATGCATTTATTTATTTTTTTTGCCAGGCAATGTTTGCTGGTCTTATTTAATTATTGTTATGCTTTAATTACATTTGGATTTAAATAATAATGAAAATCATTGTGAGGTCTTGAACCTATTTTACCAAAATAATACTTGTTTATTTACCGATATAATACAATGCTGAAAAGGATTTTTTGTGTCCTTGAGGAATTATTATTATTGTGTCCAGTAGCAATTATTTAAATTGAATACAACTGTTGCCAAAAAAAACAAAAACATATCAAGATAGTTATAGAATAACTGCTCAAGTAGATACAATAAATAAATTTTGATTAAGAACTTGTTTTGTCTGCCATTTACTAAATTACTAAAATAGATACTCAATTCACAGGTACTCAAACAACAAACTAATGAGATAAACTATACTTACTTTTTTGTGTTCTAATTGCATCTATCTATCTATCAAATCTATCAAAATATAATTACCCCAACATCCAAATCCTTGTATTCCCTAAAACAAAATCACAAGCAGGTCATTTAAGTTTAGCATCAGATATTGTACTTGCGGCTGTTCATGATTCCAATCTAAATAAAAAAATCTCTAGATACCTCCCTTATCATTTCAAACCTACATAGAAATCTAGTCATGATTGTTTGTAATGCAAATTCGGAGTGCTTTATTGCATGTACATTAAAATCACAGATACTTTGTGATCAATTGATATTATTTTTCATGTTCAGGAGTACATTTTGTACTGTCATATCTCAGCTGACAGAAGAGACTCCGCCATGTTTTGAGACTACCATCAAGTCCAAGGCAGTATCAGAGGCCTGCAATGTGAAATTCACCTGTGTGATCACAGGTATGCCTTCACTGCATTTTATATTGTAATCAAGTCAAGTCAAGTCAATTTTATTTATATAGCGCTTTTAACAATTGACATTGTCGCAAAGCAGCTTTACACAATAAAAAGAAGTAAGTTTTTATTCAATGTATATGAATCAAAATGATAAGATTGTCCCTGATAAGATTGTCCCTGATGAGCAAGCCGAGGGCGACGGTGGCAAGGAAAAACTCCCTGAGATGGTAATAGGAAGAAACCTTGAGAGGAACCAGATTCAACAGGGAACCCATCCTCATCTGGGTGATAACGGATAGCAGGGATTGCTCAGCATAATAATGTGTAAGACTGGAAGTTCAGTATAACAGGAGATGTGTTAAAATTAAAATTAAAAGGAGTCCAGTTTGTTCCCGGAGGCTCAGGTAGACTGTAGGGGATTCCTCTATCTTAATCTATCTTAATGACAAAAACTCAATTGAACTGCAAATATCCTAAACCATAATCCTAATTTTTGAGAGCTGCTCCCAACATCCATACAGGATGTAGTTCATCCAGAAAGTATTCACCTCCCAGAGATTGTTTCTCTTTGATGGAATGGTCTAATTCTTGGCCCTCAAGCAATTGGACACAGATATTCTTAAAATAACTTCCTTTACGATAAGTGTGAGCTCTTAAGAAAATTTTATTCTAGTCAAATACTAGTCCCAATAAAAACTGCTAATAGTTGAATATTAAATTTAATTTAAAATAATTTTTATTTAAAAAGTCATTTTAATTATGAACTTTGTCACAAAGTAATTTTACAGAACTATATAAAGCGCAGATATAATCTTTAAATGTATTAATTTATCCTAGTGAGTAACTGGAGACAGTAGTGGAAAGGAAAAACTCTGAGACAACATAAGAAATATACCTTAAGAAGAAACAGAAGTCTCAAAAGGGAACCCATCCTCATCTCGGTGATGGCGCAATTAAGAATAAGTGTATGTAATCAAAAACTAAGCAGGAAATTCTCACAAAAGCTCTTCCATGGTCTTATGGTAAAAAATAATTTTATTTGAAAAAAGGGGATAAAGGCAAAGGGTTTTAAGAAGGGAGTAAGGGAAAAAAGGCGAAAAGTAGTGAAGGTGTGCATGTGTAGGTCTGGAGGCAGTGAGGCAGAATGGTTAAGTGGGCCCATGTGGGGCGTGGCTCCTGTATGCTCCTTAAAGCAGCTCCCTTTTCTGTTTTGGCCAACCGGCCCCTCCCAGCTCTCCGTGGGTGTGGCCACAGATGGGAGACCTAGGGCTAGGCTCCCCACCTCATTTTTATAGCGTGGAGAAAACCCATTCTATTAACGATGATAATCCAAAAGCCGTGCCTGATCTAGCATCCCCGCCCCTTCGCATACCTGCAGACAGGGAAGCCACCTACCTAAGAGTGAGCAAGAAGCGACAAAAGATTGTGCTCTTGCACATGCTGTATAGGGCATCATGCCTGGAAACAATTAAATAAATGAAGAAAATACAAAATAAATAAAAATGCAAATTCTGAAAAAAAGAAGGAATTTATTATATAAGTCTTCAATTATTTGTACTGACTTTGTGATAAAAATATTATATATTGATATTTAGAGGATTTGTATTACAAAAGCAATACACTGTAAAAAAGAAAAAAAAGAAAAAGTGCCTCAACATAAAGTTTAGTAACAAGTTTCACAGTTTTTTAAAGTTGTTTTTAGAGACATAGTTTATTTTTGTTTCCTGGCCGAACAACATTTCATATTGCTGTTTACTTGAAACACAACTTGTTGACACAACTTCTCTAATTCAAATATTTAAGTCAGCTAAAGTAATTATATTTCTCTAGTTGTGTCCAATTGTAGCCCAGTGATGTAGTTGGTTCAACGAGTTGTTTTTCTGTAAAAACAAGTTAGGAAGTTAGCCTAACAACACCCCAACAATTAAAACACAATGTCACTTAAAACTTTATTCTTTATACAGGTTCTATTTTATTATATTCTATGTATTACTAGGTTCTACATATTATTATATGACAATATCATAACCATTTTTATAAACTATCAAAGCTGAACAGTTTTTTTCCATTGTGTCAGACAAAAAAAGAGTTTATGGCAACAAGAGTTTGTTTCGCAAGATGTGAATCATGGATGTCTCTCCATGGCCAATAAAAATAGTTTAAATTGCTTCAAATGTGTATGTCCAGTCCTTCTGGAATTTGATGTACA
Organism: Clarias fuscus; assembly: GCA_030347435.1. Classification (NCBI taxonomy): domain Eukaryota; kingdom Metazoa; phylum Chordata; class Actinopteri; order Siluriformes; family Clariidae; genus Clarias; species Clarias fuscus. Next base: position 21,530,293 of record CM059210.1, read on the forward strand.
GAGCACAGACCTGATAAAACATCACTCCTAAAACTGCTGCATAGTCACCCACACTGTAAAAAGTCTAACTAGATAAATGTTGAATGAATTAATATTATATTGTTGGTTCAACTTCTTACAGCAGAATTTGATGAGACAATAGGTAAAATAGTGTTCTTGAAAACTTTGTAGACACAGACTGAATAAACCAAAAAGAAAAAAATCAAGTTGAGCCAGCAATTTACCTTCACTGAGATGTAATTATGTGATTTTAACACGTAAATCCTTCAGTAGCTCCAAAAGGCCAGATGTCACTACTCTGTCCCAATCCTTCAGAACCAACATCTCGTTAAGAAAAACAAAGGACGTCTTGTAAAGACAAAGATGTATAAATGTTACAGAATGTCTAAAGTAAAATATATTAATAGGGCTATATACAGCCAAAGTGTTTAAAATACTGTTTCTGGAATTCTAATGATGGGTTAAAGCTGTGTATTGTTTTATTTTCTATTAAATATCTTTATACTTTTGTAATAGCATTAGCTGTCTATAACATTAGCTGTATTAATTACTGCATTAAATAAACTCGGTATTTATTCATTGCAATTTTCATAAAAATAACTGAAAAAACATTCATACATAAACATTAGCCAAAATAACACTCCATTTTTAAATATCATTTAACTTACTGAGTACTGAAAAGCCTCTGCTTAACTGTTAAACACTTCTGTCTTTTTTTCAAACTTTTGTTAGCTAGGTGATCAAGCGCATGTGTGTTGGGGAGGACAAGGATGCTAGCTTCTGTAAATCTAGCCCCAGCTGTGGAAGACAAATCAAACTGTGAGAAATGCCCATGAACCATCCAGATCTGCTACTATACCTGCTATAGGCAAAAAACAACAACATCAACAACAACAAAAAAACATTAGTTTAAGAATTCTTATCAATTCTGATTCTTTTTCCGATTCAATTCTGATCTGGCGAACGATAAAAAGAGAATTAATGGTGCTACAGTACATGTACTTTAGTGCAGTACATTATGCAATAGATATTACACATTCCAACTGTGATACACTGTAGTAGTAATAGTAGTGTTTTATCATTATTGTAAAGTTGATTAATCTTTTTTGCTTTAAGTTTTGCTGCATTCCTGTATTTGCTGTATTTGAGAAAAATGAACTGAAGTATTTGAAGCCCAGATTAAATCAGATTAACTACCTTCAAATAAAACATTTTGTGCAGTAAAAATAGCAGATATTTAAAAAAAAAAAAAAGGGTTACCTTCTCATAAGTACATACTGGTTTGGTTGCAAAATATTTTAATTGATTTAAAGATTTTTCTACCAAATGTTGTGTCCAATATGAATATGCATTCAAAGACATGTCTACAGGTTTATAAAGTTTATCAAAATTAACAGAAAATGAACGAGGTGCTTGGTCTGTCTGCTGTACTTAGATTACAGAAATGAGAAGCCACAGTCAAACACCAAGCACATTGGGGTCTTTTACATGATTTTCCAGTTCATTTGCTTCTTACTTTAATTACTTTGATTACACTAACTGCATTGTCTGTTGTTTCAATATTAGTTCATATTGGGGAAAAAACATGAACAGCAAATGCTACATTTAATTGCTCATTAGTGTCTTGAATTGTCTTTCTTACATAGGCTACCCAGTTCCTGAGCTGACTTGGTATAAAGATGACATGGAATTAGACAGATATTGTGGACTTCCCAAATATGAAATTTTTCGCAATGGCAAAATCCATACACTTCATATCTACAAGTATGTTAAGTAGAACTGACCTTCATTAATAGTAACTAGTAGATAGAAAAGTTTATAACCAATATAAAAAAAAAAGTTGTTAAGCCAAAAACCTTATTTGCATTCTTTCACTTTAACATTATAATTATTTAAACTGGACTTTTATTCAGTTATCCACTTATTATTATTATTATTCTTATACGTTTATTTATTTATTTATTTATTTATTTTGGGAGGGAGTGACTTAGTGTTTAAATCATGCTATACCATTCTTACATCATACTTAATGATTATGTGATTATGTCATTTTCTTTTTAGCTGCACAGTGGATGATGCAGCCATCTATCAGGCATCAGCCAGGAATAGCAAGGGTATTGTCTCTTGTTCTGGGGTGTTAGAGGTTGGCACCATGAGTGAATACAAAATCCACCAAAGGTTCTTTTCCAAGCTCAAGCAGAAGGCTGAGCTAAAACGAAGAGAGTTAGAACAAACATACTATCAAGAAAAGGAGAATATTCTAAAGGAGCAACTTGGCAGCTGCCAAAATAATGTTTGTTGGACTGATGATCAAGAGCAAAATTCATCTGTCCAGGTTAGAGAAGACAATGAAGAAAAAGAGAATGATAAAACTGAGGAGCAACAGGAAGCTCTCATGGAGGAGATGAATAGTCATTCAGTGATACCCCACGGATATACAATTAGTTCTGATAAAATTCAAGAAGATGACAATCAGAATATGAGCTTAGATGTAGGTCAAAAGAATAACACCAGTGTGCTTATTTGTGGTTTTGAGAAAACAGTAACAGGAGACACCAGCATGTCCACCAAAGAAAAAGTAAGCAGAAATAATATCACACTCTCCAATGGACTTGAAGAGGCTTTTACCACTCAGTCCTGTCAAGTTCCAAGCGAAGGAAAGGAAGGAAATGAGGAAATGAGCCTGACAAAAATCTTGGTAGAGTCCCTGAAATTAAAACTTGATGAAGAACATCAAAATGCTATCTTCCAGTCACAGGAGATCACAGACACAAAAGCCACCACAATAAAAAAAATGAATAAAAAGAAGGAGGTGGGCTCAGAGGGGGAAAATATGACAGCTGACAAAAGGCATCAGGAGTGTAAAAGTGGCTGGGAAGGAGAACAGGAAAATGTTACACAACTTAAGCCTGAACATAAAGATTTTGCAGCTGCTTCTGAAGAAAATCAAATTGTATACAAAGAGCCGGACTATCAACAGAAGTCTGCACTCAGCTCAGTGTTTCATTCCCTAAAGGACATATTTTTTGGGAGGGGGAAAAAAACATCTGAGATTGCAGGCTCCTTTAAGAAAGGCACTGACATAAATGTCAAAAAAGAAATCCTGGCTGTTAATACAGAAACACATTACAGTCTCCCAGAGGCGCCGCCACTAAGACATGACACATCAGGTATCTGTGGTGCCATGAGAGATCAGCTTGTTCCTGTGGCGTTAGATCAGCAAACTCACATTGCAACCCTTTGTGAAAATGCACACATTTTCCAGGAAACACGCTCATTACCAATTAACACTGAGATAAAGAGTTTGAATTTGGATAATCACATTCATGGATTTAATACGTGTTACTGCAAAGATATAGACTGCATAGAAGAAGAAAAAGAATCTGGTTCAGAAGAACTTCAAAAGAACACCTTTGAGGTGAGTTTATTTCTACTCCTTATCTACATTGATATTTGTGTCCATTATGAATATGCATTCAAGGACATGTCTACAGTTTTATAAAGTTATGTCTTAAAACTTAACGAAAAATGAACGAGTGCTTGGTCTGTCTGCTGTACTTAGATTACAGAAATGAGAAGAGCCACAGTCAAACACCAAGCACATTGGGGTCTTTTACATGATTTTTCGGTTCATTTGCTCCTTACTTTGATTACTTTGATGATTATTCCTGGTCTTTTTGTTTTCTTCTTTTCCTGTTTGGCCCTTGCTCTTCTGGCTGCCTACGGTCACTCATCTCTTGTTAGGGCCCAAGAACTATGACATCAGCCCTATGTCGCCATAGTGTGTGAAGGGCCCTATTGTTTTCTAAGGATTTTTTCATCACTGAAAATTTTCATCATTGGTTAGTTGTCTAAAGATCTTATGCACTTGCTCAAGGGCAATAGAAAGGTTACCATTAGTGTCATCATTAGGGGTAATTATGTATAACACTGATCATCAAGTAAAGCACAAACACCTCCTTTCTTATGAGCAAAATATCCAAAGCGTAAAAGGCAACAAATAAGCTTCTGAAACGGTATTGGGCAATTGATAAATAGAACAGCAACATTGAGCACAGAACAATATCCATCACCATAAATGTGCGTACAATGTTCTAAAGGAGTAGAAGATGAGTCAGGGCACAGTGGTGAGATAGTGATGATCTCATGCGGACAGTCAAGACCTAACCAAGCTGGTGAGGTATGATCAGGGTCTCAAAGTGTCATCAGATGGTGTAAGAGTACAGCTAGAATGCTCATGTGTTGTCATGTGTTGAGTTTGAATGTTATTAAGGATCATTTTAACGTGATGAGAGTAATGTACTAATAAGGGGTAAGAAAGAACAATGTTTTCAGGATACATGAGATGAGAGCAGAACCAGCTGCAGAACAAGCAGGCAGCCCTGAAGCAAGTATAAAGACTTTTAGACAAATATGCAACTGGGTGATAGGAAATGCTGTGTTAGCGTGTGATAGGAATAAGAATAGATTTGTCAGTACAACCCAAACTGTTGGAGCACTTTGGAGAACATGTTCATGAGAAGTCCATTAACATTTTACCATATGTAATACATATACAACAGCCTAAATTTAGAAATTAAATCATGACCTAGTAAATTGAAAGTAGGGCTGCAACTAACGATTATTTTGATAATCGATTAGTTGGGCAATTAATTTTTTTCTCGATTAATCGGATAAAAATGAACCCTTCTTTAATTTGATGTTTTGCTTATAACTATATAAAACTATAAATCAGGGTATTAGTTATGTATAAAAGTAAACTTAAAAAAATGCAAAAGCCACATATAGAGTTTAATGATCTTTAATTTTGACATTTTAAACCTTAAATGAAAAACAAAGGTTGTTTTTGAACAGTAAAACTCCTCTAAATATCCAAAATATAAATAAATAAATAAAAAAGCAAAACACTGTTGTGTTTCCTACTGTTGTACTCTTATTATATTGGATGGCATCTGTTATAGTGGCTGCTTGTTGAGGAGTGCATGGGGATTTCTTTTTTGATTGAACTCACTTATGCTGAGTTCTCTCTGTCTGGAAATAAATAAATAACAGCATTTGAGTATGCAAAGTACAGCATTTGATGTAAATCAACATTTTTGTTTTTAACAATAATTGCAGATGACAAGTTGACAGTGTATGTATTTTTTTATGTTTAATATATACAGTATATATATTTATTTTAAAAATACACTGACATATTTAGTTGTTAAGATATACAGGTAAACAGCTAAAATAATGAAATTTTGTATAATAAAACGATATATGCATAAGTAAAACCACAGCAAATTACGTTTGAAAACAGATTTGCTAGTTAACAAGTTAACTTTGTAGTGGACTATAAAAAAAACTGTAGAAATGCAAAAAGCTAATAGTCACAAATGTACTGTTATTTGCATTCGCTGAAAACCACAACAATTACTAAATGTAATATTCTACTGTTATTCGCACCGTGTAATTTAAGCTAATCTAAAGTAGCGCCGTTTAACTAATCACTATTTCTCATGAGGTGATTGCGCAATGTGATGCTAGCGAGTAGCAAGTGAACAGATCTAGCGCGACTGTCCCGAAGTTAGCAAACAGTTTAAACAAAAGCACTTAAACTATACAGCTTTTACACGATGAAGACATACAGTTTTTTCGTCATCCGTAACACCAACATGTTTTCTTTTTAAGTGTTCATGCATGACTATGGTACTGCCATGCCATGAAAGCTCGGTCTTGCGTAGCGTGCAGGTTATCGTCTTCTTAGAGACGTTGAATGTAAATTGCTCCCATACCTTGGAGAACTTGGGACGCACGCTTTTTCCTGCAGACGCTTCTGTAACCTCCATTGTGCAAACGGCTGTGTTTCTGTGTGTATCTTTGTGTATTTGTGCATCTTGTGTTCGCGCTCCTCAGTAATGTGAGCAGCCCAACTAATCGATAACGGCATTCGTTGACAACGAATTTCATTATCGATAATTATCGGTTTTATCGATTAGTTGTTGCAGCCCTTACTGAAAGAAATGTACAGTGGGTATGGAAAAGAATTCCACCCACTGTACAATAATCGCATTTTGTTTCTTAGCAGCCTAGAATGAAGACAGCTCCCAGTTTTTGTTTTATCCAGCTATATTACTCAGTGCAGCTTTTAACGGCCAAGTGAAAGGTAGAATACCAACATGTCAAAAAGAAAAAAAAGAAAAACAGACTAACTGATTTAGATCACACGTTTCCCAAAAATGACTTGTAAACTCAATCAGGTGAAGCTAATTTTTTTTCTCAATGGCACAGGCTTGCACACTCTTGTACACTCCCACATTTATTGGTTGTAAAAATATTTCCATCTACTAGTTGATATTAGTGAAAGTCAGTTCTGCTCAACATATGTGTAGATTTGGAGTTGATTTTTCCATTGGAAGAAGTTCATATTTGGGAAATCTACAACATCTGTGTCTAATATAACTGTGTCTGTGTCTATGTCTAATTCCATGTCATCTTTATACCAAGTCATCTCAGAAACTGGGTAGCCTATGTAAAGAAAGACAATCCAAGACACTAATGAGCAATTTGTGATATTGTTGTCACATGTACACAATGACCACTATGACATAATTTCCTTAAACTGCTTCAGAGTTGCTGTAGGCCTCATGATAGCCTCTCTTTCCAGTTTTCCTAGTGCTTTCATCCAGCTTGATGTGATGTCCTTATACAGGGAGGGTCTTTATTGTACCAAACACCTTCCACTTCTTAATAATAGACTTTATTGTACATCTAGGCAGTGATATAGCCTTTGAAATTGTTTTGTATCCATCTCCTGACTCATACCTGTTCACAATTTTAGGTCAGACATTTTGACAGTACCTTGACACCCATAGTTGATTGCTTCAGTTGTACTACAAGGGACTGAAATGCTCTTTTTATGCTTAAGCTAATCAAAATGAAATCAGCTTATCAGAGTTCAAAGTCAAATGGCTTTGTGTGCCATTGAGAAGATAATTAGCTTCTTCCCAATTTACAAGTCATTTTTAGGAAGGGTGATCCTTTCCCAAATAAGTCTTTAAGTACTTTTTTTTTTCTTCTTCTATTTTTTTTTCTGTGTTGGTGTTTTATCTTTCATTTGAATGTAAATGTTCCACTAAGTAAATACAGCTGGACAAAGCTACAAAATGTGATTATTGTAAAGAGTGTGATTCTTTTCAATATTCTCTGTATTGGACAAGACATATACTCTAATTTGGGGTTGGGGGCAATTACAACTTACATGTGTTAAATTTGGATTTTTTCCAAATCAGTAGTAAGAAGGGTATTTAAAATTGGGTTTTGGCTATAGACCAGATGCATATTTACTTATTTTGATTGTTGAGGGAATTTTGGACATATATATTAGATAATGTATTAAATATTTGGGACAGAAAAAGGTTGTTGAGTCTAGTCTTCATCTAACCAAGCCAAGGAATCACAGTTTAATGTGTTGCAGAGATATTATTGTGAACATATGCCCAAATTTGTACTGGGGGAAGAAGTGGGGTTGAATGGCATACACTGAAATTGTTGTGAGGATAACAGAGTCATGGTGCTGAATTTAGACATTCTACGGGGCTACCATAAACTCCCAGGACATCAAATAAGTGGCAATAAACTAACCTGATAGTGCCGTTTCTGCAGTAACTGAATGTATTGCAAATAAAAAATCCTGAAAACTTCAGGCAAAAGTAAAAAATTACCTAAAAATAGATAAAGTCACATAAGCACTTCTCTATAAATTGGTCTTAAGACATGATTTTAATGTGGTTAAAGAGTCTATATTATTGATGTTTTCTGGAAGAGAATTCCAGAAACGAGGAGCAGTCCGGCTAAAGGCTTTAGAGCCCATGGTGGTCAACTGGGCAGGAGGTGTAATGAGGAACCTTGATAAAGAAGAGCAAAGAGTGTAAATGAGGGTTTAGTCTACCACTAGCTCCTTTGTTTCCCTGATGTTGAAATGTAGGTGATTACGCACGAGAAGACAAAGTCACCCACCTCAGACTGGTATTTAGAGATGTCATCTTCCTTATTATATCCAACAACCACAGAGACATCAAAGAACTTCTGCAGATATCATGACTGAGTTATATCTAAAGTTGGATGTATAGAGGGTGAAAAGATGTGGTGACTACAGTCCCCTGAGGAGATCCAGTGCTGCAGATCACTGTCTCGGACACACAGTTTTGTAATCGGACGTACTGGGGATGGAAGGTCAGGTAGTCCATGATCCAGGAAACCAAGGGAGTGTGTATGTTCATCTTCTTTAGTTATTCCCCAGTATTGGTGGTCTAATGGTGTTGAAGGCACTGGAGAAGTCACAGAACATCCTTACAGTGGTTCCAGGTTTGTTGAGGTTGGAGTAGGTTTGATGGACTAAGTGTATTATGGCATCCTCTACTCACAGAAAAGGTTGATAGGCAAACTGATGAGGATCCAGAGGCCTTCACCAGGGGATGAAGTGTATCCAGGGTCAGTCTCTCAAACACCTTCATAATGTTTGATGTCAGAGCGACAGGACTGTAGTTATTCTAGGAATAGGGACGTAGTACCTTCAGGACTGGTACTATGCATGACGTCTTCCACAAGGCAGGGACTTTCTGTAGAAACAGACTCAGACTAAAGAGGTGCCTGAGAACACTACAGAGATGGGGAGCATAAGAATTCAGGACTGGGCTGATTTTATCAGGTCCTGCAGCTTTTGTGGGGCAGAGCCTGCTCAGACCACGTTTGACCTAATCCTCTGAGATATTGATTGAGGGGAATGCAAATGTAGTGGCTGTTTTCAGACACAGATGTGAGATGTGTGGGGGAGGACAGGGGAGCAGGAGAGCATGTATTGAAGCTAAAGCCGAGGAAAGTGTGATACAGAGGGACATCAAACCTATTAAAGAAAGTGTTGAGATTGTTTGCACGTTCCACATTCCCTGCAATAGTCTGGCCACCTGTCTTGTAGCCAGCTAGAGTGCTATTAGTCTAGAATGAAAGTGGGAAGAGACATGGCAAGCGAGTGTGGTTGAAATCACTGGAGATCAGTGGAAAGGCATCGGGGTGACGTCAGAAGTTTGGCGGTGACCAAATGGATGACGTCACATGCGGCAGCTGTGGCATTCACGGACAGAGGAATGGACACAGAAGTTATCACATGAGAATACAGCTAGCAGTTCAATATCAGGGATACAAACATGCTTTTTAACAGTCACATGACCAGGATTATTCCCTCTTACCGCTCTCTTTCTTCGCCCTGTCGCTCCGTATTGCACTGAAGCCGTCAACTGTAACACTTGAGTCAGGCACATCACCATGTAACCTCTGTAAAACACATCAGACTGCACTCGTGGACAATGTTCTTAGTCCTTAATAAGGCCATGTCCACACATAGCCGGGTATTTTTAAAAACTCGTCTTTTAAAATAATTCTGTCCACAAGACATGTTTTAAAAATATCTTTGTCCACATGAAAACGTAAAAACGCCCTGTTAAGTGCTGTTAGGAGCATCCCTAACATCCCTAACATTATTACCAGTTGCACTTTATAGAAGTTCGTTGGGTCTCGTCCGTTTGTGTCTTCGGAGTTTTGTATGGAGAAGCTGTGAGCTTTGTAGTACATTCAGACACCTATGTTCACTAACGTAATGTGTGAGAGCGTGTTCATGTACACGCATGTAAAAAAAAAAAGTCCAGTAAGCAACATTAATACAGTCACTGGTTTACTGTACACAAGTCCACTATTGCACAAATATCCTAAACAAAGCTGATGTCAAATCAAGAAGACTGGCACACAGACATTAACATAATCTGCACACAAGGTGATGTTACAACAAGCCGTTTCCCCTGTCCACACAACACCACTGAAAACGGAGTTTTGGAAAATCTTCAACTTTGAACTAAGTTTTCCAAAAGCTCAGTTTTCAATGACCAAAATTGCTTTGCGTGTAGACGAAAGGCCAAAATCATAGATAAAAATCTCGTTTTTTAAAAATACCCGGCTACGTGTAGACATGGCCTAAAGCATTTAGCTCATCAATCTTATTATCCAGATATCTCACTTTGCACATGATAAGAGACGTGAGAAACTGCTTGTACTTTTCATCTGTACCTCCACCTTGACCTCCTCTGCGCCTTTTTTTCCCCCACCTCTGCATCCTCCTCCATAACTCATCTGGGATGATAAGAGCCCTAGACAAAATTAATGCTGACTGGCTTTAGTGATCAGCTGTTCCCTAGTGTAAATGAAGGAACCCACACGGTGAGAACCAAAAACATAATTAGTGTTGCATAACTAAAAATAAGAACACTTCAAAATGTTGATTTTCAAAATTTGAAAGGGCAGACCATACTAATATATAAAAATGAAGTTATAAATATAATAGAGGAAAAGTATTCAAAAAAATCTGGAGAGCAACCGCACCAAGCTGCTGCATGCTTATGCATGTGCAGAACTCATGATTTTAATTTCAAATGTTAATGACAAACGTCAGATGTTAATATCAAATATTAATGACCTTATTTGTATGTAGCTTTTTGTATGAGTACAATCTATCTAATCATGCCAAACTAAGTCAAATAACATTATGTACTATAAAGGCCTCTGAGAACACACTGCAGTGCAAACACCATACCTGAAGAATATAACTTTAATCATTAAATTTTCAGACTGCTTGATGACAATTTGTAATAATAATAACAACAACAACAACAACAACAATAATAATAATAAAATATATCATATGTACTTTTTATATTATAAACTTTTCAAGGGGTGTGGAGGCATGTGTTAAAGCTTACAAATACACTTCTGTAAAGTTATGTAAGAAAACATACAATGCATGCCCATCCTCCCAATTTTGTAGGTTTAGTAGGTGACAGCAGGATTTATTTTATTTTATCTTTGGCCACTAATTTGTTTCCCCGTCCAAAGATTTACTGAAAATTTACTGGCAATCTCCCAGACATTATTTTCTTAACTAAACAAATTGTTGGTAAACCTAGGCTATTCTTATTGAGCATTCATTTGTACACTTTCTATGAGAGGATGTTCTAGCATTCTAGTTGATCTTCCATATTGAACTCTACTTTATTTGTCCCCAGTACTGAATTTTGTGGGTGGATGGAACAAAATTGGCCTTTTATTTTAATGGCATTCTCTGATCTAGTTTCTGAATACATTTGACCTCAAAGCAGGTGAAATAAATGCCTCCTTAAGAATTCTGTGTTAATCATCATTTTTCCTTGTTTTTTAAGCATTAATGCTTTCAATACATTACTTAGACCAAAAGTTAAGGACATTACATTCTTTTAGAGCAAGTCTGATCCACTGTAAATAATTTCTATAAATACAGGTAATAAGAGCAGCTGCACAGGCAATCTGCTCTAGAGACCACAATGGTTAGAGTGTTAGACTGTAGATACAGTGAACTACAGCCACTTTTTTGTATTCTGATCCGCTCTGTACTCAAGCAGATCAACTAATTAATTCACTTTGGGATTGCATTCCAAAAAACTATGTTCCAGTTTCAAGAGATTAAAATAGACATGTTTTTTTCCATCTAACCTTTAAGATCAGTTATGGTCCACATGACAATTTCATTTAGAACATTTGAGTGGCTGCATTACATGTATCTGTTTGCCAAAAGCATTATGTTTGACACCTCTGGTTTAGGGTGCATGTGAGTGCAGTTTGCTATGAACAAACTGTGTCTTTATGCCTCAAGGCTTCAGATGACCACACAAAGCCCAACGATAAGGAGCACTTGGTTCAAGTGTGTCATGAAACTGCTGCACAGGAATACACTGGTGGAGAAATACAAGCCATGAAGAAACAAGATGATACTGCAGACTTCACAATGATGTCAATGACCTCCATGCCAAAGCCAAACATGACAGACTTGAAAAGTTGCAGAAGCTGTCCTGAGGCTCAAATTTCAACATCACTCAACCAAGCAACTTATCTGGTGCCCAACAAGTATATCCACAAGGAAAGTATTAGGGTGGAGGAGAGCATGGCAGAATGTAATCTCAGTAAAGAAAGCAAAGACAAGATGCATGTAGCAATAGCAGAATCAATACATTTTATAAAGAAGCCTGAGACAGACACGGTCAATGTTACAGAAAGATTCGCTCTTCCTATATATGAGAGGGGACAGCAATGCAATGTCACTAATCAAGAAAAAATAAGCCCAGTAATTGACATGTGTCATGGGGAGTCTTATGTATCAGACAATAACATTACCCAAAATAGAAACTTTATCCATGTGCTCAATAGTTTTATGGAAAATGTGCAAGGGCCTGCAGCAGATTCTGTTAATCATGATACTAGTAAGGTGGAAACTATAATTACCATTGGAAATAAAGAAAATAACACTGAGACAAAGAAGGTTGATAGTATTAAAAAAGTGCTGGGGAAGCAAGATGAAAGTAAGGAGAAAAAGAGAGGTAATGAAACTGAGCAGACATCTGATAGCAAAGAAGAAAGCACAAACTTTATCCTTCAACAAGGTGCAGGAATTTATAAAAGGCAATCAGGAACTGAGGGACTAGAGACCGATTTAAATTTAAGAGTTGTTGAAAAAACAACAGGGCATACAAAATCAGAAAGACACACATGTGAATCTAGGGATCAATCTGGTGTTTCTCCAATCATAATTCTTCCTGACACAAGGGAAACCGTCATAAAAAATGTAGCAAAGATGAGAGCTATGCCATTTACCCCAGAAATCAAGGTTACAGTCCCAGAAGTCAAAATCAAACACGAGGAGCCTTTCAGTGTCCCTAGAGTAGATATTCTGTTGTCAGAATCTGAAAAAAATAGTCATCCACTGGTTGATGATGTTGTACTTATGCATAAAGACAATGACATTTCTTCAGAGGACACAATGGTCAATGCCCCAAGAGCTCCAAACAAAAATAATTTAGATGACAGCGTGGAGATCATCAAAGAGCCAATAGATGTTATACCTCCTCAGCATAAACATAATTTTGACTTGTTTCCATCAGACCAGCGAATCATAGAAGTTAAACCAGAAAATTTGGAGGCACAAATGGGTGATAGAGTAGAATCATTTAAAGACAGGAGAAGAGGAAATGACATCAATAGCATCCCTATAATCAGCATAGCATGTGCTGATGATAATACACCTTTCCAAGAACAGGATAAAGAACATGGAAAACCTGCCTTTCATGATACAGTTCACCCAGACAGTATAGGTCTTGAAATCCAAACTCCATCTTCATTTATTCCTACAACAGAAATAGAAACCAGTACAGAAAGCAGTATAAAAAAGGAAATCGTACCAGAGTATATAGCAGTCAGTGTAGCCAGCCATAACACAAATCTAGTTCTAGAGAAAGCTGCACTGCAAAAAGAAGGAACTGAGAGAAGGAACTTGGTGGAGATTAAAATGATCTCTGATGTTTGTTCAGTATTATCACAAAAAGTACTTCAAAATACCACTGACAATGACACTGAAATCTGTGCAGACAAAGAATCAAAAGTGGAACTTGATGCCGACAGGTTGCAAAGGGACAAACCTGCAATGGAGAAACTTGGCCTAACAACTCCTGTTGGACCAACACTTCCTCCACTCAGCCCAGCCAGTTTGCGTAGGCTTATGGCAAAGAATAACCCTAACTTAGAAAGCCAGGGTTCTACCATCTCTGTATTAGGGGATGGAAATGAAAAGAAAGGAGAAGATAGTGGAGGCAGCACACCCACATCCACTCTGTCCTGTGAGAGCAGCCCCAAAATGAAACGGCGAGACAGCCTTACTCTTATCCCCTCTGCTACCCCAGAGGAGCTGGCATCTGGGGCTCGCAGAAAAATCTACCTTGCCAAAACAAAGTCTGAAGATGAAGTCTCAGATACTCAAAACAGAAGAGACAGTCCATACATGTCACCCAGCCAGGCACGCAGGGCTGCTTTTTTGCAGCTTCAGAGTGGTCAACAAGCGCAGCACATGGAAAAACGATCACCTTTGTTAGGTCGCCGCAAAACCACAGTGGACATGCACAAACCTAAGGAGGGGCCTTCTGATGAAACTAACATGTCACAAACAGAAAGCAAACCAGCAGATAAAGAAAAGCTAGACCCCTACAAAGGTAAGATTTTTTAAAAATCTATATAGCAGAACAAAAACAACATATAAATCTAATTGCCTACCAAAAATAACTTTGCAGTACAGTTAGAATTCAGCGTTTAGTTTAGTTTAGCCTTCCCAAGTGCATATATTTGTGTCCCTGATTGTGCATTTTCCATTCTTCCTGGGTCAAAATTACATTTAACATAAAGACACATCATTTTACATTTTATATAGAATTACTAATAAACAAAGAGCATTGCACAGGTAATGAATTTACTAGAACACAATGATGTTAACAATTTTTTATAGGTTAAAAAATAATAATACTTATATATAAACTACTATGTTGTATTGCTTTATATCATAGTGCATTTGCATCTCTGAATCTTGATGGATTGGATTTTTCTAAAACCAGAGGCCCAGACAACTGTTCTGACTTGAACTCAAACAATAGGTTTATATTTATGCATTCATTCTATAATAGTCAGTTCTTTAGTAACCATAGTTTAATTTTATAGTTTCAACCAAATAATATATCACAGTTTTATAAAACTAAAATCCCAGGAGAAATGAATAATGTTCAGTATCTATTTATAAAAGCAAAGTATTTCCAAAATAGCAGGTCTTATTGTTCCTGTTATGCTGTGGTTAATATAAATTAAAAGTGGTCCAAGGAAGGAAAACCAGTGAATTGGTGATAGGGGCATGGGCACCCAGGCTATAAGTTGATGCTGGCAATGATAGAAAGACGCCAAAACACACAGTACGTAGCAGCTTGCTGCATCGCCAAATGCCTGTTAGAAAGATATTGCACCTTGCAAAAATTGTTGACAATGAATTCTGGGTGTTGACATGACCTCTCTAATTGGCGTTCCCAAATTGGCCATAGTGTGTGTGCCCTGCGATGGATTGGCACCCTGTCCAGGGTGTACTGTGCCTCGTGCCCTAAGCCTCCTGGAATAGGCTCCAGGCCCCACGCGACCCTGAATATGGGATAAAGCGGTATAAAAGATGAGTGAGTGAGTGACAAGGCCTCCAAATTTCCCAGATCTCAATCTGATTAAGTATCTGTGTGATGTTCTGGACAAACAAATCTGATGCTTGTAGGCCTCATCTCACATCATACAGGACATAGATGATCTCCTGCCACAGTACACCTTCAGAGATCTTATGGAGTCCATGCTTTAATGGATTAGAGCTGTTTTGGTGACACAAAGGAGACCCAAAAGTATTATACAGGTAGTTTTAATGTTATGGCTGATGAATGATGGATATCATTGTATGGTAAAACATTCTGTTAGTATATATTTATTCAGCATTTATTGAAGCTTTCTCTGTTTGTACATGATGCATACTGTATGTTATTGAGTTTGTCAACATGAGGCAGTCTTGATGACGGAGGAGTTTGTATATTCTGATTTTTTGTTATCACATGCTGCATTAAAATTTTTATTATCCTAAAAAAAGTGAAAGGGTATGAGGAAATTACTTTTTACACAGTCTATAAGTGACAACAAAAACTTTTTACAATTTTTTTAGCATTTCATGTAACTATAAACAGTACAGTTTCAAACTCTAATACATTGTTCATTATAATACATCTAATACATTTACATTATAGTTATAGACAAATAATTTCACATTGTGCCATATCACATCACTGACATTTTGGAGAACTGCAGTTTTTTGTATGTTTTTCCTATTAACAAAGCTCACGAGTCATATTTCTGAATATAGTGTTAACTGACTGTTTTTGCAAATTGTGTTATGATAAGAGTGTACTGAACTAACAATCTGAAGATAGAAAGAGGAAGAGGAAACTTTAGACATCATTTATCTGTCTAAAATTATTCCCATTTTTCTCTGCCTTCAGCTCCTCAGGTAATGCGAAAGATCAGGGGAGAACCCTTCTCAGATGCCTTGGGTCACTTGAAGCTGTGGTGTCAATTCTTTAATGTGGTCAGTGACTCTACAATAAAGTGGTTCAAAGATGATATAGAGATTGCAGAAATAAAAAGAAGGTAACTTTGGTTCCCTACCCCATCCGATCACGCATATGTTACCTATTTCTCTTACACTTTGCAGATTGCATATAAAAATAGATTTTTTTAAAAATGAACAATGACCATTGTTTAAAGTGCTATACAAATAGAAATGAATAAAACAAACGTTAAGAAAATGAACATGTTAGTACACAATTTAACATAAAGATGAGAATATATCTTTCTCAGTGCAGGGGATGAGAGTCAAGTGGCACTGGCCATTGTTCAGGCATCCAGCAGAGACTGTGGAGTATATGGCTGCACAATCAACAATGAATATGGCACTGACACAACTGACTACTTACTCAGCACAGATAGTAAATTTGCCTTTGGTATTTAATTGATCAATAAAAACCAACCAACAAACAAACCAACAAACAAAATATATTCAAACTGTCTTTACTCTTTTGCAGTACTGGCGGAGTTCTTCTTACGGGATGATTCAGAAGGTAAGGGCATTTTTAAGAACACATGCACTGCTAATTGATTGTTTCAGCAGTAAAACTCCTCTACAGATCTTGTTCTGCATTCTCCTCAGTGGGAGAGGAGATTGAGATGACCCCCTTGCTGTTTACCAAAGGTCTTGTGGACCCTAGCTACTGGGGTAATAAGTTCTTTGGCCGCATTATGATGGAGGAACTGCAAATTGGGGATGGATGTGCACACAAAAACAGTAGAGCCAGGGTCATCTATGGTCTGGAGCCTATCTTTGAGTCAGGAAGCACTTGCATTGTCAAAGTGAGAAGCCAAATTGTGTATGGGACCAAAGAAGAAACCTGCTTGGCTGAGATAAATTTAGAGATTACTAAACAGGTGAGTGATTAAATGAATAACCAAGAATAAAGGGCACTTAGTAATGTGTAAAATGGGTCTATTTCTGCTTCCCTAGGAATGTAAAATCCAGAACACAGTCAGAGAGTACTGCAAGATCTTTGCTGCTGAGGCAAAAGCAATCGATAAATTTGGTTGTGCATTAGAGTAAGTCTCTCTCTCTCTCTCTCTCTCTCTCTCTCTTTCTCTGCATTACTGAATCGATGCAAAAACATTTTGTATTTCCAAACATTACTTTTAGGGCAAAAATGCAATGGTTTATTTATCAGTAGATAACATATTTTCAGACATACTCTCTCTCTCTCTCTCTCTCTCTCTCTCTCTCTCTCTCACACACACACACACACACACACACACAGTCTCACTCTCACACAACCACACATGCACAGAGACACACAAATTGCTTTGATGAATTTGTACACTCTTCATTTTTCAAGCAAATTTTTCAAAGATGTCATTAAGGTTGCTACTTTGAAGAGTCTAAAATATGAAATATTTATTTATTTTTTATATTTATTTTAAATAATACAATTCTGAGGTTTTGTTAGAAATGACCAAACATTTAGGTGCATATATGTACAATTATAAGTTTACTAAATTTTGTTTCCCTCATTTTATACCATTTTCTTTGAATGTATGTATGTGTTTTTGTCATGTCCAACATGCTGCTCTATTAACTTCAGTGTGAGTGCAATAAGTGGTTAAATTAAATTTAAATATGTTTATTTTTTTCTTATTATTCTCAAATAATCCTTTCATAAAACAAGTCAATAAGAGTTTTTTATATTCCCCTTTCAATAATAATAATAATAATAATAATAATAATAATAATAAACATTTTGCACATTGCAAAATTGCTGTCCATCCTGTCATTTTGGGGTAACTGCCCCTTTAAGAAACTTGCTAATTCAATTAGTTATATCGCTAGTATCATTTTGTATCAACTGCTGTAAACACATTAGGTATTTACATTTTTATTTCCTCATTTTCATCATATTGTGTTTGTCGTGTGATGTCATCACTCTAAACATGTTCTCCCTGTCATAATGAAATATTAATAAATATAAAAACTTAGTAACATGCTAATATTGGTAGCATAATGCTAGCAACATGCTAATGACGTTTGCATCGTGCTAACAACATGTTAATCATGTTAGGATCATGCTAACAGCATGCTAATGATTTTGCTAGAGGGGCATGACTTACTAGCATCATGATAAAGTCAAGTCAAGTCAAGTCAATTTTATTTATATAGCGCTTTTAACAATTGACATTGTCGCAAAGCAGCTTTACACAATAAAAAGAAGTAAGTTTTTATGCAATGTATATGAATCAAAATGACAAGATTGTCCCCGATGAGCAAGCCGAGGGCGACGGTGGCAAGGAAAAACTCCCTGAGATGGTAATAGGAAGAAACCTTGAGAGGAACCAGACTCAACAGGGAACCCATCCTCATCTGGGTGATAACGGATAGCAGGAATTGCTCAGCATAATAATGTGTAAGACTGGAAGTTCAGTATAACAAGAGATGTTTTAAAATTAAAAGGAGTCCAGTTTGTTCCCGGAGGCTCAGGTAGACTGTAGGGGATTCCGGTCCTGAGTTATCGAACAACTGAAGTCACAGGTCCCCAGAGCATCACTCGATGACAGGAGAGTCTTCATGGAAACCATCCCCAGCCACCATACGAATCCAGGCAGACCACACGGGGCATCCATGCGACGAGATCTCCAACCAGAAGCAGGACTCCAGGATGGGTTAGACGGCTCCAGAGGGCAGAGGGGTCTGGATCACTGGCAACTCAGGAGCGAAACATGTATAGCTCGACAGAGAGACAGAGAGAGGGAAAGAAGAGGGGGAGAGAGAGAGAGAAGAGAGCAGAAAAGGAGAGAACAGAAAATAAGGAGAGATGGCAGTTAGGTATGGTCACAGTCAGCATGTATAGGTGAATGTATATTTAGTGCAAAGTGCAAGCAGAGACTCCGGCAGGACTAACTATAACAGCATAACTAAAAGGGAGAGCCAGAAGGAAACACAAACATGAGGGCTCCCTGAGATGTAAAGCAACCAATCACCTCACCGTCAACAAACCTGAGTGAACAATGAGAGTGGGGAGGACAGCATCTAAACATACCAGTTCACCAGAATACTCTACGTCTATGAGTCCCCCAGATCTGCTCCTTTACCTAAGGTTAATCTATTTACAAAAATGCTTGGCTAAATAAATAGGTTTTTAGCCTAGACTTAAACACTGAGACTGTGTCTGAGTCCCGAACATTAATAGGAAGACTATTCCATAACTTTGGGGCTTTGTAAGAAAAAGCTCTGCCCCCTGCTGTAGTTTTAATAATACGTGGTACTGACAGGCAGCCTGCATTCTTTGATCGAAGTAGGCGTGGCGGATCGTAAGACACTAACAGTTCACTCAAATACTGTGGCGCGAGACCATTTAGTGCTTTAAATGTCAAAAGTAGGATCTTAAAATCGATGCGAAATTTCACAGGGAGCCAATGCAGTGTAGATAAGATAGGGGTGATGTGCTCGTATTTTCTGGTTATAGTGAGGACTCTCGCTGCTGCATTCTGTACTAACTGAAGCTTGTTTATACACCTAATTGAACAACCAGACAGTAAGGCGTTACAATAGTCCAACCTAGACGTGATAAAAGCATGAACTAGTTTTTCTGCATCATTTAGTGACAATATGTTTCTTATCTTGGCAATATTTCTAAGGTGAAAGAAAGCTATCCTGGTGATATTATCTACATGAGCTTCAAACGAAAGGCTGGAATCTATAATCACACCGAGGTCTTTTACTGTTGCACTTGATGGAACAGAAAGGCCATCTAAAGTTACAGTGTGATCAGAAAGCTTAGTTCTAGCTACTTGTGGTCCTATGACCAGAACTTCTGTCTTATCAGGATTAAGCAG
This sequence comes from Clarias fuscus, assembly GCA_030347435.1. NCBI lineage: Eukaryota > Metazoa > Chordata > Actinopteri > Siluriformes > Clariidae > Clarias > Clarias fuscus. The sequence goes on from CM059210.1 coordinate 21,550,174, forward strand.
AAGAAAATTAATTAACATCCAATCTCGTATATCCTGCACACACTGCTCGATTTTAGCAAACTGTTTTTTCTCATCTGGTTTTGCTGAGACATATAATTGTGTGTCATCAGCATAACAATGAAAACTAATACCATGTTTACGAATTATGTTGCCCAGAGGAAGCATGTAAAGGGAAAAAAGCAGTGGGCCTAAAACTGAGCCCTGTGGAACACCAAACTCCACTTGAGAACATGAGGAATGGTCACCATCTAAATCTACAAACTGATAACGATCAGTCAAATAGGATCTGAGCCACAAGAGGGCAGTTCCCTTAATTCCTACTACCTTTTCTAATCTGTGAAGGAGAATACTATGATCAATGGTGTCAAAAGCTGCACTGAGGTCCAGTAACACAAGTATAGTGACGCAACCCTGATCAGAGGCCCATAGGAGGTCGTTTACTACTTTAACAAGTGCTGTCTCTGTGCTGTGATGAGGCCTAAATCCTGACTGATACAGTTCATTTATGCTATTTCTGTGTAGATGTGAACATAGCTGCTGTGATACTACCTTTTCCAAAATCTTGGAGATAAAGGGAAGGTTTGATATCGGCCTGTGATTAGAAAGCAGACAGGGGTCAAGGTCAGGTTTCTTGATTAGCGGTTTAATAACGGCTAATTTAAAGGATTTGGGGACATACCCACTACTGAGTGAACAGTTAATTACTTTCAACAGGGGTTCTATTATTGCTGGTACTATCTGTTTGAGAAAATGTGTCGGTATAGGATCTAATATACAGGTTGACGATTTTGAAGAAGAGATGAGTGAAATTAGTTCCCTCGCTTCAAGGGGAGTAAAGTGTTCTAAGTTCTGATGTGATGTGGTTAGATCATCTGAATTATTTAAATTGTTTGTTTTCAAAGCCTGAATTTTTTGCCTAATATTTATGATTTTATTATTGAAAAAGTTCATGAAATCCTCACTACTGCATGATGTTGTTGTGGAGATTTCTGCAGTGGTCTTGTTTTTAGTTAATTTAGCTACGGTATTAAATAAAAATCTCGGGTTGTTTTTGTTATTTTCTATAAGAGTGGAGAGATACGTTGATCTAGCATCACTGAGAGCTTTTTTATAGTTCAGGATGCTCTCCTTCCAAGCTATTTTGAATACTATCAATTTAGTTTGGCGCCATTTACGTTCGAATTTTCGAGTGGTTTGTTTTAAAGCACGTGTGTGGTCATTATACCAAGGAGCGAGTTTCTTATCTCTAATCATTTTCCTTTTAACTGGAGCTACATTATCTAAGCTATAACGAAGTGCTGACTCTAGATATTCATTCGCCTGTTCGAGTTCTGTGAAGTCAGATGGCGATCCAATCAAAGTTGATAATTCTGGAAGATTATTGATAAAGCTCTGTGCGGTATTTGATGTAAATGTACGTTTAAGGTGGAAGCGCGGTGCTGTGCTGCATACATTATTACTATAACACGCTTTAATCGAGACAAGGTAGTGATCTGACATAACTTCAGACTGTGGAATTGTGGTTATATTTCCTATACTTAATCCGAAGGATAATATTAAATCTAAAGTGTGACCTGCTTTATGAGTGGGTCCTACTACACACTGATTTACTCCTACTGAGTCCAGTAAGGACATAAATGCTGTTCTCAGAGGGTCTTCTGGATTCTCAAAATGAATATTAAAGTCTCCAGCAATTAACGCTTTGTCTACAGAAACAACAAGGTTTGAGAGGAAATCTGCAAATTCGCAGAGAAACTCCGAGTACGGCCCTGGGGGTCTGTAAATGATGATTAGCGGGATCGACTGAGCTGACTTTATGTTACTATAGAGAACTTCAAATGCATTAGATTTAAAACTGTGTTTTTGTACGAGAGACAGATTATCGTTATAAATAACTGCGACTCCTCCTCCTCTACCAGTTAGCCGAGGCTGGTGTATGTAGCTGTATCCAGGAGGGCTAGCTGCATTTATAGCTACATACTCGTCCTGTTTAATCCAGGTTTCTGTTAAACATAGGATATCAAACTCCTGATCTGTGATAATTTCATTAACAATAACTGCTTTAGATGCGAGAGATCTAATATTTAACAGTCCTAGCTTCAGATCAGAGTTGCCGGCTGCGCATTCAGTGTATTCTGAGTTTGTGGTATCTATGTTAATTAAATTACTAAAACAGACTTTGTGAGTCTTTCTAAATTTATGTTTAGCTCGGGGAACAGACACAGTCTCAATATGATGTACCCTGAGTGACGACTCTCTGCAGCTAGCAGACGGTTGGTTTAGCCTGTCTGTCTGCTCCCTGGCCTGGGCTCTGGATTGTCACCGATTAACTAGGCCTCTTCTGAGACTATGTGCTATACTGCAAGAAATGAGAGCAGCACCTTCCCGAGTGGGATGGACACCGTCCCGCCCTAACAGGCCAGTTTTGCCCTCAAAGGTCCTCCAATTGTCTATGAAGCCCACGTTGTTTTCGGAGCACCACCTGGACATCCAGCGGTTCAGCGACCATAACCTGCTGTAAGCTATGTCGCCACGTCTCATTGGGATGGGACCAGAGCAAACTACTTCATCGGACATCGCCTTCGCTATTTTAAACACCTCTGTAAAGTTACTCTTGCTAACCTCTGACTGACGAAGGCGTATATCGTTAGCTCCAGCATGTACCACTATCTTAGAGAACCTATGCTGTCCTAGAGCCCTAAGATTACCTGCTATGTCCGGTGCTCTGGCTCCCGGGATACACCTGACCACTGCCGCTGGCGCCCCTAAAGGCCTGGCTAATTTCACATGTCTCAGTATAGAGTCTCCTATAACCAGAGCTCTTTCAGGTTTCTCAGCGGGTGCATCACTGAGGAGAGCGAACCTGTTGGACATGTGAAGCGCGGAAGAGGTGTGCTCCGGTGGGCTAGCCTTAGCGTTAGCTTTGGCTGAACGAGTATGCCGCCGAGTCGTCACCCACTCGCCCCGCTGTGAGGGCTCTACTGCCGGAGTCGGGGGCTGATTATCTCCGCCTGCGGCACCCAGACTTTCCACTACAAGATTAACGCTGCTCTCGCGCTCTCTAACCCTCTCTAAAGTCTGGATGCGCTCCTCTAATGCTACTATCTTCTCCGTCAGGGTGCTAACTAACACACACCTATCACAAATAAAATTATCACTAATGACGGAGGAAGAATGTCTAAACATCCTGCACTCCACACACTGAGCGAGCTGAATGGTAGACATGATAACGTACCCTTTGTGCCGGAGTTGTGATTATTTGGTGATGGATTCGCTTGTTGTTGGTCAGATGATACGCGTGTTCTCCCAAAAAGCGCAAAAATCGGATAAAGTCCAGTAGTATTAAAGCGTAAAAACGGGAAAAATATATAATTATAAAAAACTAAACAAAATATAATCTAAAACGCTGTTCCAAACAGACGAGGAACTTTCGCGGGAACAATACGAAAAACAGGAAGCTACGTCATCAAGCACGTAATGCAGAAGCACGAGGCCCAAACACAAATGCTTGATTGGTTGAGTTAAATGAGTGCATAAATGAACATACATTTTTTATTTCTGTATTGTAAATAACATTTGGAAACAATCTAATATACAAATGGTTCTCAACCGGAGTAATGGTTTTACCGCCGCGGTGTGCACCTGGGTGTGAGTTATTGTCAGATTAATGTGCAAAAACTATATAATAAAACTATAGAAGCTACATAGCCTTTATAAGACTCTACTTGTATTTAAGTGCACTCATAATTATGACAAAACATTATGATTTTGTAAAATAATGAAAGCAAATAGGGTGCGCTTTTCTTTATTGATTTCAGTGAACTTGTGTGCGTCAGAAAATGAACTGAAACTCCATGTATACTTGCTTCACAGACATGAAAAATATACACTTATAGAAAGTGAAATGTCTGCTTTTATATAAACTAATGGAAAACAAATGAATGAATTATGTAATTTGGATGAAACGTGAATTATTGGCTCATCCACTGCTGCGGAGATGACAAGATGACATGATTACCTTTAGGGATGCTCCGATTGATCGGTCACCGATCATAATCGGCCGATAATGTCTTTGGGAAGTTTGATCGGCAGTTTCTATAATGGCCGATATAGAAAAGCCGTTTAGATGACGCAAAAAAGAAAAAAAAAATTTTTGTGCGCTGCTAAAATGGCTTTACCGGTCTGGCAGTTCTATGTCTTGTGTGAAAGACAATACATTAGCAATCTGCAACCTGTGTAACAAGCCAATTCCACCAGGCGGGAAGCATCCAAAGCATTTTAACACCACGAACCTCATCAGACATTTGAAGGTTAGTCACATAAAGGAACATGAGCAGTTTTCAAAGTTGTCTAGCGCTAAGAGAGTGGGAGAGCTCAGCAAGAGAGCATCTCACCTATACGGTTTTGCGCGGTGGCCGTAAGCACGATTCATCATGATTCACCGCGAGTTTTGGCGCAGTGATTACGTTTCTATTTTTCCACGCGCAAAATTAAACTTGTTTAAATTTTTTTTGGTGGTCCTCGCGGATGCTTGCGCTCCTTGCAGAACTTCCGGCGACTCACGTCATACTTGTCTGTTATTTAATTTAATTTTATACAATCTAAAGGAAACTTGTATTTGTCAAGCTCTAAGCTGTTCCCAATTACTAACCAAGCACAGGCTGCTATGTTTTAAGTTGACGTGTTGCACATGTTGCTTGCCTATAAATACAGTTGTCAATTCATGATATTCCTCTTCTTGTAATTTCAATACTTAATTTACATTGTTGTTAGATATAGTTTAATAAATAATGCTATTTAAAAGTTAAGGTTGATAAGGCTTCAAGTAGACCCTGCAATCGGTGATCGGTATCGGCCGATATAGCTTCTAGTGATCGGAGATCGGTGATCGGCCCCAAAAATCCTGATCGGAGCACCCCTAATTACCTTCATCACTACAGCCAAAAACAAAGGGATCACTAATTTATCAATGAATTATTAAAATGGTCAGTCAGTCTCCTTGGTGTTTTTCCCCGTATTAATAATCATTAGTCTACTTCTGACGGTGCGCTCTGGAAAACTTTATGTGTGTAGTTGAGCACTGTTTAGACTATGTAGGAAATTAAAGAGGAAATTAATCACATTGCTGGCTCAACATCCCGGAGCCCAAACCTCATTTAAATTAAATGAACAAATATTGTTAGTAAACAACAATAGCATTTTTATTTAGACGATAAAACATAATCCTGCATCTTTAGGTGTGACAGCTGCCATTGTCCTTATACGGCTCTTTGTCAGGGTGAATTAATTAACAGGGCGGATTAATAAACCGAGATGCGTTTTTTTAGCCCCTCCCCCGTGAAATGGTGCATTCAGAGAAATGCTCGCCCGCAAAAGGTTGTGCGTGGACCACTGTGCTTTTGCAGATTCCGAAACTGACATTGTTACCAATTTTTTATTCACTGGAATGGAAGAGATGGAAAATTTCCTTATCATAACATGCGTTGTATGTTTTTAATCACTCCATAAACAACCCATGATTTTTTATGCTATTTTACAAATGGAAAATACTAATGGAATAATTTTCTTTGGTTTATTTATTTAAATTTTTTATAAAATATAAAATTTAAATATTCTATAAAAATACCAAAGAAAATGAGTGTGTATACGTAGAGTGATTAAAACTGTAACACGGTAAAACGGTAACAATGTAAATTTTACACAAATTTAAGAAGAGGCCTAAAGCACTGCAGCTCTTCATAAAGGCCTCAGAACCAAGAGGGTCTTAAAGTGGGGAGGGGTGCATTTTAGTTTCTCTGAATTTATAGGGGGCGGCACGGTGGTGTTGTATTTAGCATTGTTGCTTTGCACCGCCAGGGTCCGCGTTCAATTCCCAGCTGGTCTCGATTCCCGTTCTGTGTGCATGGAGTTTGCATGTTCTCCTCGTGTTTGGTGGGTTTCTTCTGGGTACCCCGGTTTCCTCCCACAGTGCAAAAACATGCAGATTAGGCTAATTGGCCGGAGTGTGTGTGTGTGCGTGTGTGTCCTGCGATGGTTTGGCACCCTGTCCAGGGTGTATCCCGCGACCCTGATTACAGGATAAAGTGCTATAGACGAATGTATAGGTGTGAACAGCTGAAACATGTTCACACCTAGGGAGGGGTGAATTATTTGCATTTGAATGTTGTCTGACATTGTAAAGCACACACACAGTAACACTAAAACAACAACAACAACCTAGAATAAATTGGAATAAGAGGCCCTGATTATACTGCATAAATATTATTTAGTACAACAAAATTACTGAAAAAAAACTCATGAAACATTTACACAAACGTAAGACAATTTGCACTCTAAAAACTGCTGGTTTAAAAAAACAACCCAACCTTAACCCAGCTGCTGGGTCACTATTCGACAGAACACGCGTTGTTTTGACCCAAATGCTGGGTTGTACCAGAATTCTGGATTGTTCGCTTGACTCAACCAGTGGGTAAAATGACACTCTACCTGGGTTAAATGTTAAAGTGCTTAGTTATTTTATTTGACCCAACCAGTAGGTAAAATTAACACTCTTGCTCAAGCACTCTTAACACATTCCATTTGATTTAGTAAATAGAACTATTTTGTTTTTAAAAAAGTCCCAAAATGTACACAACTTCACATAATGTAAATAGATTGTCACACAATAAGAATGTGAATAACTAAATGTTTATAAAAATGTCAGACAGAACCATATAATCCCAAGATGACAATTTGTGAAATATAAATCAATCTAATATAAACACTCTCTGTAAAACCAAGAGGCCCCTGTAAACACTGCGAAAAACTATTTTTATTCAGAAGTTTTCAATACAAATCTTAAATATAGTTGCAAGCAACGATGACGGGCCCAAGCACCCTGTGCAATCGCCACCCCGGGCGCACCGCACTACCTGCACACATCACACATTATACAGTTTGGCCCTAAATATTTGTTGAGCGTGTGTGTATATGCGTTAGTGTGTGTGTGAGAGTGAGGGAGAGAGGTGTGTGACGTGTGGATGTCAGTCTGTGTGTGACGAGTAAATGTGCTTGTGTTTGTGCTTGTTTGTGTGTATGGTGTGTGAGTCTGTGTGTATTAATATTAGTGATGTGTGTGTGTGAGATGTGTTTGTGTGTGTGTGTTAACATTTGTGATGTGTATGTGTGTACAATAGGCCACAGATGCTGGAAGACAAGCCTCGCACTATGATGTTCCTGAATGTGATGTCACTGAACGTGATGTCACTGAAGGTGTCACTGAATATAATGTCACTCAGTATAATGCCACGCAGAAAGTTATGAATCATTTTTCGGTGTAAGTTGAAGACATTATCACCGCTGACCCGTTTGAGATATCAAAAATCCCTCTGCAATTTTGCATCCTCAATGTCTTTAGATCACATCGGCCCGGTTTGGTGGCGATTGTATAAATTCCCTAGGAGGAGTATATCAAAATCTATCTGGTGTGTTTTTGCGAATGACCCAAAATAACCGGCCTCCTGTTGAGTTGAGCCCACGACATGCAGTGCGAAAGTTGTTCGGCTCAATGAGCTCTAAATGTGTACCGAGCTTCATGTGTCTACGTATGAGCTAGGGAGCAAAATCTCTTGTGAGGGCCCCTGAGGCCCAGACTCGCTGGCATCCGAATGGCAGCAGATTCCAACCTGTCTGCCAAGTTTCATGAGTTTTTGAGCATGTTAAGATCCCTGAAAAGTCCAAAAGGGTGGAAAAAAAAGAAATATAGTTGCAAGCAACGATGACGGGCCCAAGCACCCTGTGCCATTCCCACCCCGGGCGCACCGCACAACCTGTGTCATTTGAGTGTGATAAGACCTCAAAAAAGCCATCGCCACTCGGTTGCACCTCACAACCTGCACACATCACACACTATACAGGCTAATGTCAGTTTGGGCCCTAAATGTTTGTTGAGTGCATTAGTGTGTGTGTGTGTATGCGTAGTGAGAGAGGGGTGTGTGTATGTGTGTGCGTGGTGTGTGTGTGTGCATCGTGAGAGGTGTGTGTGTGCGTGAGTGTAAACATTTGTAATATGGGTGTATGTGTGTGATGTATGAGTGTGTTTGTGTGTGTGCATGCAGCATGCCTGCGTGTGTGTGTGTGTGTGTGTGCGCGCATTAGTGTGTAAGGGTTAGTGTGTGTGAGAGTGAGGGAGAGAGGTGTGTGACGTGTAGATGTGTCAGTCTGTGTGTGACAAGTAAATGTGCTTGTGTTTGTGCTTGTTTGTATGTATGGTTTGAGTCTGTGTGTATTAACATTAGCGATGTGTTTTAGTGTGTGAGATGTGTTTGTGTGTGTTAACATTTGTGATGTCTATGTGTGTACAATAGGCCGCAGGTGCTGGAAGAAAAGCCTCACACTATGATGTTCCTGAATGTGATGTCACTGAACGTGATGTCACAGAAGGTGTCACTGAATATAATGTCACTCAATATAATGCCACACAGAAAGTTATTAATAATTTTTCGGCGTATGTTTAAGACATTAGCACGGCTGACCCGTTTGAGATATTGAAAATCCCTCAGCAATTTTGCATCCTCAATGTCTTTAGATCTCTTTGGCCCAGTTGTAGCGCAGCCACATAATCGGACAGTTTACATATGCACCAAAACGGGGGTAAATAAAAATAAAACCGCCGGGCCTTATAAACCGACCCCGATATGGTTTATCTTGGTCCAAGAAAGACTGTGTTTGGTTTTGGGTTTAAGCTCTCGCGAGCATTCGCGATCGCTGCGCGAGGGAACCCGGATGTTGCGCCGCGTCACGTGACCCGGCATAAAGGCAGAACCGGCAAACAGGTCGGGGAGGAGAGATGAGGATATGCAGCGCTGTATCAGAGAGAGTGAGATTGATTGCCGCGAACAGTGGATTACTTTCCCTTTGCTGGATTTGTCTTTACTGGACCACATCAATACCCCTCTTTTTCCGCTTTCAAGCTCCCGGATTTAACATCTAATGCCGGTGAGACTGAACCATCTCTCCTGCCACTCACCCTCAAACATTCACAATAACAACACGGACTTTGGGCATTGCTTTACATACATACTCCCACACACACACACACACACACACACACACACTCCATACATTTGTATATTTTGTATATTTATTTGTATATATTGTATTTCTTTCTGTGCACCTTTTTGTTTAATTGTCACTTAATACACTTTGGGTTTATTTTTTAATCGTTGTGTTGCGTCATTTCTTGTTCGGCTCGGCCTACACCATACCGGAAGTAAATTCTAAGATCCCATTTTGTGTAACTGAGTATAACAACAAAGCTGAACGTTACACAGTTTGGTAGCGATTGTATAATTTTCCTAGGAGGAGTATATCAAAATCCATCGGGTGCATTTTTGCGAACGACCCAAAATAACCGGCCTCCTGTTGAGTTTAGCCCAGGGGATGCAGCGCGAAAGTTGTTTGGCTCAATGAGGTCTAAGTGTGTACTGAGTTTCGTGTGCCTACGTGAAAGTGTGTATGAGCAAAATCTCGTGTGGGGGCCCCTTTAGGCCCTGGGCCACGAGACTCTCAGGCATCCTGGTGGCAGCAGATTCCAACCTGTCTGCCAAGTTTCGTGAGTTTTTGAGCATGTTAAGACCCCCGAAAAGTCCAAAAGTGTGGAAAAAAAAATCCTTAGGAAAACAAGAGGGCCCTTCACACACTATGATGACATAGGGCTGATGTCATAGTGCTTGGGCCCTGAATATAGGTGCAAGCAACAATGATGGGCCAAAGCACCGTGTGCCATCGCCATCCCGGGCACACCGCACAACCTGTGTTATTTGAGTGTGTTAAGACCTCGAAAAAGCCATCGTCACTCGGTTGCACCACACAACCTGCACACGTCACACACTATACAGGGCTAATGTCAGTTTGGGCCCTAAATATTTGTTGAGTGCGTTAGTGTGTGTGTCTGTCGTGAAAGAGGAGTGTGTGTGTGTTTGTGTGTGTGCGTGCGCATGTGTGTGTTAACATTTGTGATGTTTATTTGCATACAATAAGCCACAGATGCTGGAAAATAAGCCTCATACTGTGATGTTCCTGAATGTGATGTCACTGAACATGATGTCACAGAAGGTGTCACTGATTATATTGTCACTCTATTGAGACATATAATGTCACTCTATTGAGCCACACAAAGTTATTAATAATTTTTCGTTGATTTTTAAGACATTATCACGGCTGGACCGTTTGAGATATCGAAAATCCCTCCGCAATTTTGCATCCTCAATGTCTTTAGATCTCTTTGGCCCGGTTTGGTGCCGAACGTATAAATTCCCTAGGAGGAGTATATCAAAATCCATCAGGTGCATTTTTGCAAACGACCCAAAATAACCGGCCTCCTGTTAAGTTGAGCCCAGGACATGCAGTGCGAAAGTTGTTCGGCCCGATCAGCTCTAAATATGTACCGAGTTTCATGTGCTTACGTGAAAATGTGTATGAGCTATGCAGCAAAATCTTGTGTGCGGGCCCCTGGGGGCCCCGGGCCACGAGACTCTCGGCATCCTGATGGCAGCAGATTCCAACCTGTCTGCCAAGTTTCATGGGTTTTTGAGCATGTTAAGACCCCCGAAAAGTCCAAAAGGATGGAAAAAAAATTATTCTTAGGAAAACAAGAGGGTCCTGCGCACCTTATTGTTCTTGGGCCCTAATAATCTTTAGGAAAACAAGAGGGTCCTGCGCACCTTATAGTGCTTGGGCCCTAATAATGCCCACATGACATCAAATATTCCCCATATTTTAACTATTTAAACTATTAAACTATTTATTTGACTAATTTAACTATTACCATTTAATTTACTTCAAAATAACATTAAGAACAAGAAGAATAAAACTTTGAAAAATATTATTGATTAAATGTGGGCTGAAAAAATCGTTGTCCTCAAAAATTTAACAGAGGAGGACTCATGAACATCAATCTGAAATACAGTATGCTGGAGAAACTCCCAGGTGGGAAGACACTGCTTTGTGCAGTTAACATCAACAGCCTCCACCAAAGAGTCTGAAATGCAGAGCATGCATCACACTTCCGTGATATATTATACTATAACTGTATTATACCAAAGAATAGCAGTTAGAAATACAAAAAATAAAATATATCCGCTCTTTTAACCACTACGGCGACATCACAGCCAGCGGCAGTTTTCAGAAGTTCTTTCCGAGATGAGGCTGTGTTGGGCGGGTACATGAGCACAGAGCGCCTAAGGATTGCCCAAGTTTTTTCAGTTCACATTTAATCAATAATATAAAAGAAGTTTGATTGTTCTTGTTCTTAAATTTGTTTTTTAAGTAAATGAAATAATAATAGTTAAAATTGTAAGATAAATAGTTTAATGGTTTAAATAGTTAAAATTAATAGTTACAATATTAAGATGTCATGTGGGCATTATAAGATTTGTATTGAAAACTTCCAAACAAAAAGAGGCAGCTGGCAAAAATAGATGCAGGATTATTATATAACCTAAATAAAAATGCTTTATTAATTGGGGGCTATTGTTGTTTACTTACAATATTTATTAATTTAATTTAAATGAGGTTTGGACTTGGTGTTGAGCTGGCATTGTAATTCTCCTCTTTAATTTCCTACATGGTCTAATCAGACCTCAACCTCGCGCATAAAGTTTTGCGAGAGCGTGGAGGAATTTTGTTGTACTAAATAATATCTATGCAGTATAATCAGGGCCTCTTATTTATATTTATTGTAGGTTGTTGTTGTTTTAATGTTACTGTGTGTGCTTTACAATGTCAGACAACATTCAAATGCAAATAATTTACACCTCCCCAGGTGTGAATCAGCTGTTCTCACCTATACATTCAGAGAAACTAAAATGCACCCCTCCTCACTTTAAGACCCTCTTGGATCTGAGTCCTTTCTGAAGACCTGCAGTGCTTCAGGCCTCTTCTTAAATTTGTGTAAATTTCAAATCTGCTGGATTCTAGATTCTAAAATTGACATTGTTACTGTTTTTAATCTCTGGGATGGAAGAAATTGAGATTTTCCCTATCAAAACTTGCATTGTATTGTTTTTTTTAAATCACCCTACACACAATTTTCTTTGGTATTTTTATAGAATGTTTTAACTTGAAATTTTATAAAAAAAATTAAAGCAAACAAAACTATTCCTTTTATATTTTCCATTTGTAAAATAGCATTAAAAAATCATGGGTTGTGTATAGAGTGATTAAAAACAATACAAGGCATGTTATTATAAGGAAACTTTTCATCTCTGGAAAATCCATTCCAAAATGGATTTCACATCCATTCCAGTGATTAAAAACGGTAACAATGTAAATTTTGGAATCTGCAGAAGCTCAGTGGACCACGCACAACGTAATAGTCTTTGTATGATAAAATGACTTGTGACATGAATCCACACAAATTCAGTTTCAAATAATCATTCAACCCTGAACACAAATAGCAAAAAAACATGATAATAATAATCATCATGCTTTTTTGCTGTTTAAGTCCAGCATTGAATAATTATTTGACCACGAATGGCTGAAATAAAGCTGCTCACATCACGCACGCTTTCACTTTTAAAAAATGCAGTGTTTATTCAGAATGCAGTGTTTTTACAGAGCGTATATTTGTGCTCTGTTGTTTTTCTGGGGTACTGATTTTACATTTTGTCTGCTTTGCAAAAGTCACGCCTCTTTATGATAGATGATTATTATGACTGAAACAAGCTGCTCGTATCGGCTTATATCGGCAGCGTTTTAATCAAAGGGAGATGAAAAGTGCAAAGTGAAAGCATGCACCAGAAACATCAGTTTCATTTAATTCTTAAAATGCTCTGATTACAAACAACAACATAGCACAAGGCATATCTGTGAATGGCTGAAATGTGGTTGTGAATAAGCCTTTTATTTAATGTCAAATGTTCGCGTGAACGTGCGGCACGCACACACTCTTTCACTTTGCGGAGATTTGATCAAAAGGCAGATGAATGCGTGCGCCAATATGAGAGATTTATAAGAGATTTCTCTTTCCCATAAATACAACAAAAAAAAAATTATACTTGCTAAATAAGTGCTGTCTTTACGGTGCTGGACGAAACGCACGCCGAGGTGAGACGCTTTATTTCAGTCATAATATACTAACATATTTTTGCTGTGTAGTGGACCGCGCACAACCTCTCGGGGGTGGGGCTAAGAAACACGCATCTCGGTTTATTAATCCACACGTTCGGTTTAGGTTTAGTATTCAGTGTGCAGTTTGTTCGGTTTGTATATCTGTTTTTGCACACTAATCTAACAACACCTGTGGCACACCCAATTTTTCTGATGCACACACTGGCTACGCGAGTGCTACACATGATAAAATCTAAAGGCTCACTGTGTTAACATTTACTTTGCTTAAATTTGATGCAATTAAGAAACATCTATATTTAATTAGGATTTGCCGGCATTGGTACAGTGGAACAGGGATATAAAAATGTAATTTGTTAAAATGTTTTCATTATTTATTAAAGAACATTATGATGATCATAACAACCTACTGCATTTAATTCTTATAATAACGCAAAGAAAACATCAACATCCGCTGACACAGTAGAACGTCCTGACTATGTTTAAATTTTATGGTCATTTAGTTTAATTTATTTCAGTTAATAAATCTAATACAAATTTAAAGAACACAAACTATAAGATGACACAAAATCCTTCACGTGTGGCTTTTCTAATTACACATAATAAAATCTAAAGGCTCACTATGTTAACATTTACTTTGCTTAAATTCGATCCTAATAAGATTTAATCTAATTTAAATTCTACATTTGTACTGTAATAATTAATTCGTTTAACTACTGTACAACGTTTCACTTGATTTTATTCACTACTACGTGCAGCTCTAAAGGAGCTGCGGCTTATTAATCCTTGAGAGAATGAGAGAACTAAGGCCTGAGGTGTTGGTCTACAATTATATAGTGCCACTCAGTGGTAAAAGCCAGCAAACACATAAACCCAAATGCTGCCACCGTGAGGCGCAGCGGTAAAACTAGAATACCGCTTGAGTACCATCTGTACATCATAACCATGATAGAAGCAGTTCTTCACTCGAAGAGCATGATGACCTCATGCTTACACTATAAAATATGATCAGAAGTTAGCTACATCATAAATATAATGATATGATTATGATATGAACTTTTCCTAACACTCTATAGTCAGTGTTTTAGATTTAATGAGTGAATATGATGATTGATATATAGTGCTGAGAGAAAAACATCCACATGGCATAAGGATTGTAGGGTTGGTATAAGGTGATACACCTTGCCTGATTTCCTGATTCCAAATGTACAGTGGAACCTTGGATTACGAGCATAATTCATTCCCGGAAGTGGGCTCATGTTCCAAAACACTCATAAACCAAATCATCATTTTCAATAAGAAATAATGAAAACTCAAATTATTCGTTCCACAGCCCCAAAAAATAAATACATAAAAATAATTAATACAATCTATAAAATGAAAATAAAACAAATTAATCTGCACTTTACCTTTAAGTAAAGGTAAAAAAAGTACAAATAAATCCCGACAGATAAGTGTTTCCGTTGGTTCACGCAGGCGCCGTATGTGTGTGTGTGTGTGTGTGTGTGTGTGTGTGTGGAATTAGCCCCTTCCCTCGCCTCATTTTACACAGTAACACTCCTCCCTCTCCCCACCTCGCTTTTTTGTGTTTCACAACAAACACACACACACACACACACACACACACACACAATGGAAACACCGTTTTAACAGAAAAAAAAGAAATCTCTCTGACCTCTCATACTAAGGGAATCACTGCTGTAAAGTAAAAAAACAAAACAAAAAAAACAAATGAACCAGCACCTTACCTTTGAAAAGAATTGCGACAGAGCAGAGTTTGTGTGTGTTTGTGAAGCCGGGGAGGGGGTGAAAAGGCGAAAGTGCGTCTGTGCGCGTGTGTGTGTGAGAGACGAGCAGAGTTTCTGTGTGTTTGCGAAGCCGTGGGGGGAGGGGGAGGGATTAAAAGGTGAGAGAGTGACGCTCGGTGTCAAAATAAGAGTCGCATGCGTGATACATGATACTCGGCGCTCGTAAGCTAATACTTGCTCGGTTTCCGATTAAAAATTTATTAAAAATCTTTGCTCGATTTGCGGAACACTCGTAAACCACGTTACTCGCAATCCGAGGTTCCACTGTATTGTCAAACCAGATGGTCTAAGAGCCCTTCATAGGCTTGACATAGGGTTAGGGTTAGGGTTAGTGACGAATGGACTGCTGCAGTAAAGTTGGCCTTCTGTGAGGTTCTCCCATCTCCATGAGAGCACTCAGGATCTGATTTATAGTGACCCTTGGATTTTTGCTTACCTGTTTGACCAAGGCTCATCATCCTACATTACTCAGTTTGGTTGGACAGCCAGATCTGGGAAGACTTGGTTTTGTTCGAAAATTGAGAGTGATGGACGTTACCATGCTCTTTAGTACGGTCAATGCTGTGAAAAGTTTCTGGTATCCTTCACAGATCTGTGTCTTGATAGATAATTCTTTTGACCTATGGCTTTGTTTTTCACTCTGACATTCACTCCCTTTGCTAATTATCTCCAGTGAATTCAGTTATGCACAGGTGTACTCTAAAATTCTGATGTCATGATCGCAGCTAGAGTAGGATCCAAATGCAAATAGAGAAGTAAGTGAATAAGACACCTGTAATATTGTAAAGGTGAGTGACGGTTGAGGCTAAGCAGACGATGACATGGCAATAAATCTTAGGCGAGTATGCAGAAATATGTGCCAGAGTGTAGTAAAGGTGAGTGCAAGCAAGCTCACAGTTCTTATCCAGTCCGTAAGTCAGATCTGAAGAGTCGAGCAGAGTGAAAAACCTATGAAACTGAGGAGGGAAAATGCAGAAGAATGCTCATGGTCAATAACAAATCAGGAAGTTGAGTGTTGATGACCCTGAGTGGCAAAACAGAGTTAGGTCATGATCGGGAAACGAGAGCAAGACGAATCTGAGATTTTGTGCATAAATAGCACACAATAATCTGGCAAGAGAATGTTACTAAGGAAGCGGTTTTTGATTTAAAAACATAGCAAGAATGAGCTTGTAGCAAGAATGAGGAAGGACAAAGTGGAATGTAGAATGTGGAACATTTTCCGGAGGCATGTTCTTAAGGCAAAATTTCTTATTGTGAAACACATTTTCCCACAGGAAAAAAATATTACCGATATTACTAATTTCCAACACAATCGTTTTATTTTTAATCGTTTATAAACGACATATAAATGAAGTAAAATATAAAATAAATAGACATTAAACCTCACCTAACCTTAATACAGTGGAAGCTCGGATTTGAAAAGCGGTTTGCGAGTGTTCCGCAAGATGACAAAGATTTTTAATAAATTTTGACTTGAAAAATTTATAAGTCTTGCTTTACGAATACCGAGTAGCATGTAGCATGTATGCGCTTCTTGTTTTGATGCAGAGCGTCACATGATCACAACTGAGCCAATGGTTTTTCTCTCTCATGTGCTGCGGAATTGTGGGTAATCGTCTCCCCTGCTCGTTGTTAGTTTGCGTCTCTCACTGGTAAAATCAACATCCGTGCGCACATGTGCTGTTTACTATAACACTGTGACCACGTGTGTGCGTGTAAAACATATTTTATTTTGTGTTTGTATGCATGTGTGTACTGTTTATTATAACACGTGTGTGTGCATGTAAAGCAAAAGCAAGTCTCATTAGAGAGGTTAAAGATCCATTTTCTCTCTCTGTATCAGCTTACACTTTGTGCGCGCATTGGACACCGTGCCCCTTCACACACACCCCTCCTCCTCTCGCCTTTACACACCCACACTGCTCTTACACAGGAACACTGCTCTGTCGCGATTCTTTTCAAAGGTAAAGTACAGGTTAATTTGTTTTATTTTTACTTTATAGCAGTGATTCCGTTAGTGTGCACTCATTCAAGTGTCATTAGAGATATTTCATGTTTATTTTCCCGATAAAACAGTGTTTCCGTTGTGTGTGCGCCCGTGTGTGTGAAACTCACATAAGAGAGGAGGAAGGACAAGGATAGGAAGAGGGGAGGGGATCATTCCTCCTCTCCTCTTACTTTAGCTTCACACACACACATTTACAGTGCCTGTGCGCTCAAACGGAAACACTTATCTGTCGGGATTTACTTTTATTTTAAAGGTAAAGTGCAGTTTTTTTTACTTTATATTTGGTATTAATTATTTTTATGTATTTATTTTGTTGGGCTGTGGAATGAATAATTTGAGTTTCCATTATTTCTTATGGGAAATTTTGATTTGGTATATTTATATGTATTCCACTGTATATGATTCCTCTTGGCACTATTTTAAAAACAAAACTAAGAGCTGCTCCGTTTTCCTCTTGGTGCCCTCCTTAATAGCATGTAGTAGAGTCACATAATGGGTTTTAATAGAGCTGGCAATACTTTTTTTTTTTACATGCCGTTTTATAATTTATAATCTGTTCCAATATGATGTATGGTCCACAGTTGTGTTTTAGTTCCATGTTTTTAATCTTGTGAGACTTTCTCTCCAAATCACTACGGGAAATCCCGGTGACACACGGAGGTCAGCTGACAATATTTAAAGAGAAGCCATGAAGACCAGCCAGAATTTTGGTTCGTAATAAAAAAAACCATAGCATTTGTATGCCGAGGGTCCACTCTATTATTATTAAACAAAACACTCCAAGCACCTGTTTTTACTTTGTCATTGAGGGGTATTGTGTGCAGGATGATGAGAAAATCTTAAGATGAGTGTGGAACACTTTCTGCTGGCACAGTAATATAAATACAGGTACATACAAAAATTTACAGTTATACATTTGGCAGATGTCCTTATCCAAGGTGACTTAAATTTCTATCTCATTATACCTATCTAAGCAGTTGAGGGTAAAGGACTTTGCTCAAGAGCTCAACAGGGACAGCCTGGTGGTCGTGGGATTTGAACCTGGGACTTTCCTAACCATAGTCCAATGCCTTAACCATTGAGCTACCCATGACCCCTGAAAAGTGGTGCAACAGTGAATAGACAAGCCAAATGTTGGTAAACATTATGCATTTTATAAACTCTGGGAATGGAACATAAATATCATGGTGTTCCCACTCACCGCAATGCTGAAATTGAAATGAAATCGTGACAGCCAATGTTGTCTTTTGTTTTCCTTTTTTCTCCCCTTAGCCCAAAATATGAATGATTGTTGTCACTGGCAGGGAACGATGAGTACTTGCTAGATATTCCAACATCTACTTATCTGTTGCAGTAAGCCGATGGTAGCCTAATACTTCAATTTCTCCTTGTTCTTTGATCAGTTTTTGAGGGACATAGTTTTCTTAGTAAAGTCTCTGTTGTTCCTTATTTTCTCCAAATCTAATCTATTATACTCATTCATAACTGTCAACTATAAAGTCAAGAAATATTTTTTGACATTTCAGTGATTTCCTTTCTGCATCAGTCATGATTCAGAAATTTGGGGAAACACTGAGATTTGAGAAGATTGAAAAACATTGAGTGTATATTTTTGAAAGAGTTATTTAATTTCTGTTTTCCTACAGTCCAACCAAACTCTACATGTGTATATCTACATTTACAAATATCCAAGTAAAAACGCTCATATTTATGTTCATTTCTCTGTATGAAATGTACTCACCCTTTTTGTTGGTTACTGGCTCAGTTATATTGCTCCAAACTTTACTATCTTATATCTCAGGATCCTCAGCTGTCTATTTCTGCCCCGTCTAATCTGTTGACATCAGTGGTTCTATACCGACCATTGAAATACTGTAATATATTTTAACTGAATTTTCTGCATTTTTAACCTCTCAGTGTACACTTTCTTCATACTTATTTTACTTGATCTACAACAATTTGTTGATTTCCTGACTCACTCAAATAGCAAAACCCTTGTTGACATTGCTCAGACCTTGTTGGTTGCTCGGGTGTTACACCATTTGATTGCGCTGGATTTAAGCTGCCTATATATGACCATAAATTAGTCTCATTCATTGTTATTGTTCATTTATTCATTCATCTTCTATACCGCTAATCCTGTACAGAGTGACACACTGGAACACACACACACTACAGGTAAATTTGGGAATGGCATTTAACCTAATCTGGATGTCTTTAACTATGGGAGAAACTGGAGTACCCGGAAGAAACACGGGAGAACATGCGAACTCCACGCACTCAGACCCAAGGCAGGAATTGAACCCTCGACCTTTAAGGTGTAAGGCCACAGTGCTAACCACTACGCCACTGTTAATATTTCCCTATTCAAATCTCTTCAGCAACTTTCAGTGTCCTGTGTCTACTGTATTACTGTGTCCACTACAATCAATAATCTTCCATGCAGTGACATTCTATCTACTCTTGATGACCTGGGATCTTAATTCAACTCTGATCTGATCATCCTGGGCGTTCTTGCACCCCTAAACCTGTTTCTTTTGCTCAGTGTGCACCCAGGTTTACTCTTCAGCTTCATCAGCTTAAATCCACAGTCTGGCACATGGAACACCTTTATAAAAAATGTTCTTACTGTACACAAAAATTGCACAGCAAATGCACCTTTACAAAGGTGCTCTGTCCTCATCTGTATAGGGTTTCAACTCTGGGTCAGAGGTTAATCAAACCCTTAGCGATTCGGGTTAATTTGTTTAAACTGAATAAAATTTATCCGTCCACCATATAGCGTGATTGAGTGTATCTTATCAATCCTGTTTATTCCACGGCCAATGAACTAATGAACAAACCCGCGGACAATTAATTAATTTACGTTATATGAAACTATGCTACTTAATCATACACACACACAGAAACAGATCAGAGGGTGAAAGTTAATGGAGTTCTTCTAGTAAGATTTGCTAGACCTGAGAAAGGCACAAGAGCAGAGCCATGGGTTTAATCTTACGGTTTAGTTATGAATAGTGCACCACTTAGTATGAAGCTATGAAGATTTGTTTGTTTTACTAGCATTATGCGAGAGTTGTTCTCGTTGGTTCGCCTTCAGCGAAGGGATTTACGGCATTGCTGATTGGTTGGCGTGTTGGGTTGGGATGACGTCCATCAGGAAAGCCTTCGATGGCATGTTGGTTGCCTGGTTACCGATGACAGCGCTCTGGGACTTCTTTTGTGGGCCTCTTCATTGCACGGAGGCGGCATTCAAGCCGCGTCTAAGTTCGAGCCCGAAGTTTCTTTGCATGTCGAAGAAAGCGGAGTGTTCAATCGCTTGGTGGTGTAGGTAGGTCAGAAGTCAAGGTTCAGGTTTCAGGTTGAGAGAAGAGAAATAGAGGTTAACAACCTGTTTGGACCTTTCATTTTTAATCGCACGATGTGGGTTCATCCCTCAAAGGTTGTCCCAATGAGAAATGGTTGTGGGCGTAGCCATGCCCCGCATGGTTCCTCTTTTTCTGGCATACATTAACCTGTGGTTTGGTCTGTCATGTGGGAGGCCATCTCGGTGGAGTTTCATGCACATCAAAGTTCATTGAATACACAGAGATTTCATTTGATACCAAACATCCCATGTCTTGCATACCCATTCATACCTTTATCTATAGCAAGTGTTATACAGGTTGATTATACTTGAACATGTTGAACACAACACAGAGATATCACACATTCTATATGAGCACATACGTACATATAATTTTATATTTACCCTACTGGCATACTTTAACTGATTAACATTCTACGTGTCCCTAAAGTATTGTATGTTCTCTGTTCTGGGGCCAAAGGTGAAGCAGGAAAATCATTCCATTCAGCAGCTGCCAAGGGTGTTGTGAAACATCCCTATTCAAGGGGTTTACAATGATCCACACCATTTGAGTGAGGATGTATAACTGCTTCTCTCTTGTGCAAAGGAGTTTCTTTCCTTATTTGCTGATGTTGTGAACTGTCTCTTCCTCGTTCAACGGCTTGCTGATTTGCACCATTTAGGTCAGGGATGGTGAAAGCCATCTGACTAAGTCACGTTTCCAGCTGCTTTACACCACTGAGAGATAAAGTTATCAGCAGGGTGCCATTTTGCTGGAAGGTGACAGATTCATTTGAGATGACCTGTTAGTCCATACACCTGCATATTACAGTACAATAAGCTACTTACATCTGGTGAAGGCAAACTAAAGTCTTGTTTTCCATGGTAAACTTTATCTTAAAACAGTGTGATGCTTTCATGATCTTCTTCAAAGCCAAATTTATTAATATTCATCAACAGCTCGTCTCTTCATGAAATAATTATAGCTTTACCATAAGCTTCTTTACTGATCCTCCTTTTATCTGCTCTCTGTCATAGATTCCCCACTGAATCTAAAATATAAAATTTTATAAGTTTAAATCTTCCTCATATCACCTCAATCCACTGCCAAGTTAGCTGGTAAAGGCCCTCATTCACCTCTTTCATAACTTTTATTATTATTCACTCTCATTTGTTCTTATTTGTTTGTTTTGTCTAAAAACAGTTGCAATAACTCCTATCATTAAAAAGTACAAACCCTAATAATCTCAACAATTTCTGTCTAATTTTAAATCTTCCTTTAATTAAAAAAAATCCTGGAAAAAGTAAACTGCTTTGACCTCTTGATGGTTATTGATGCTGGACTCTTAAACATTCTTGTTATGCTAGATTTGCTTTTTTTGCCTTTTATACTCTCACATACTATTTTATTAAACCACTAATCTGCTATTACCATCACTGTCATCCCTCTTGTCTCATTCGCGTCGTACCTCTCTGACCATACCCTTTTTGAAAATGTTTTCATTCTCAGCCACTCCCTGTGTTCCTTATCTATCTTCTCCCTCTTGGTCACATCTCTGCCCAAGTCCTCACACCAATAACTGCTTCCTCTCTCATACAACCATTTGTCACCTCCCGCTTTGATTACTGTAATTCACTTTTAACCTTTTAAAATTCCCCTCCTCACTTTTAGTGTCCCATGATCTTGTTTCCCCTTTTCCTCATGCCGATGAAAAAACATTGTCATTCAATACAATGCAATATGGGAATAAAATAAAACATGACCAAAGTTTTGTATCGTATTCAAATGATAACTGAATATAAACATCACAAGTAGGATTATAAAATAATCAAAATATAAAAGTCTACTAATGAAACTAATTAAATCAACATTTATTGAGACAAGCAAGTGGTCATGTACAAGTGCCATCTAGTGGAAGTAAAACTAAACTTTGTGTCAGCAAATACATCATGGGTGAGAGATTGGGCTACTATATAATAATTGCATATGATCTTTCTATATATAGTTATACATGTGATTATAAATTATTTGTTTTTTTTCTCCAAATGTCTGAATGTAAAAACTGAGCAAAGTTAAGGGTAAAAGTAAAGAGGTTTTGTTTGTGATTGTTTGTTTCCCTTTTGTGGGGCACTGAAGTTGAATTTCAGGTTCCTCAGCATGTTCTTCACAGAGGAGAGCAAACCTGTTGGACACTGGGAAAGGAGTGATGTTTCTGGCAGCAAGTCTTACCATTAAGTTTGACTGCATGATTATGCCATTGGGTTGTTACCCACTTGTTACCCACTAGCTGTAAAGCCTTAAATGTGTTGTACTTATCAATATCATAGCTTTTTAATGAGGACTTCAGTCAAATTGGTGTCCAGTTAATAATAATAATAATAATAATAATACATTATTATTATTATTACATAACAATAATAATAATGTTTTATAGGCAAATTTCAATCAGTTCTGTACATAACCATACAGAAAATGAATGAAGCAAATAAATAAATAAAAACTGTATAAGTATAATATGATGTATGAGATTTAATTGGAGTGCAGCCTAAAATCATGTTGGGTAAATGCTTCTGAACAGTGAAGAGTGTGAAAGAGTGTGGACAGCTGCACAAGATCTGTGAAATAAGGTGGAGCAAGGTTATGGAGAGTTTTAAAAGTGAGGAGGAGAATGTTTTTAATTTATATTATATTTAATAGTTAGTCATTTGTAGGGACATGGGTGACATGCATGCAGGGGCATGAGAATTCTGGATCAATTGGAGTTTGTGAACAAGAATGGCAGACCAGATAAAGGTGAATTAAAAATACTCAATGTGGTAAAAAAGAGGTGCTTTAATTGTACAAATGCCAATAACATGCCAATTGATGTGGTGCCGTTTATTCATAGTGAGTGCATAGTGAGAGATCAGCACAAGAGTTCATTATATTGGCAATCTCGTATGTTTGCCAGCCTTCTGTGAGGAAGCTGAAACTTCAGTATCATTGGACCTTCTAACAGGATAATGATTCCAAGCATACTTCAAAGGCTTGGTTTCAGATGAAGTGCTGGAGGGTTCTAGAGTGGCTACTGTATCACAGCTGCCTGACTTGAATACAATAGAAAATCTTTGGTGGCATTTGAAAAAAAATAAATAAATAAAAAAAAAACAGCTGCACCAATCAAACCCAAGAATCCAGAACCATGGGCAGAGATATTCAAATAACATTTTCATCATTGTGTTGTTTGATGTGAAAATTACCTAAAGCTGTTGACCTGTATCTGCATGATTTTAGGCACTACACCATTGGCACACAGTTGAACAATTATGTAATTGCATAAATCTACTGAGGTACTAATATTTCTATCATAGTGGCCAATGAGTACACAGTATGTTATATAGTTATAGAGTGGAAAAAAAGAAACCCACTGATTTTATGTCTTTGTTCTGGAAAAATAGAGTGCTTCCCTTATATTTGATCTACCGGCCTGCCAACACCATCCCTTATGCAACAGTGGAAGCTGATTTAAAGGGGTTGTACTTGAAATACTGCACAATGGACAGCACAGGGAGACTGATTGCTCGAACCACAACTGAAGTGGAACAAAAATGTTGTACATTTCAGCACTGGATCTATCAGTGGACAAATGGCAATCTACTGGTCACCCAGCTAGAAGGTTAAGTATATTTTATGACTCACTATTTTATGGATATATATATATATATATATATATATATATATATATATACACACAATGCCCTAATATTCTTGTGTATATCTTACTGGCTAAATTGGGTGTAGATCTCTTTAAGCACGTCTGGGTTCACACATCTTCAATTCAATGGTGAAAATTATTTTACCGCAATAAGATAAGATATACCTTTATTTGTCCGACAGTGGGGAAGTTTCTTTGATACAGCAGCAAAGAAAAATTTGCAAGTAGAAAGTAGGGACAGTACAGTGTATAAATACAAAAGAAAAACAAGACAATAGTTGCACTTTTAAACAAATTGCACAAGGGTAATATTGCACAGTTTTTATCGCAATGAATTGCACTAGGAAAATATTGCACAGCTGCAATTGAACATATATATTTGTGTTTCAGGTGTGGACACAAAGATGACAAATGTTAAGATTGCCACCAAGTCCAAAGGGTTTGTCAATATATTTTACTATATTATCATATTTTATGGCATGTTCAGGATGTATAATTGTATGTATAATATGTATGTATAATTATTCATCTACAGCTATCAGAGTCTCACAGATGAAAGCTCTCCAAAGATATTGGAACAATTTGTCATCCAACATCAGTGCAACTACTACTGTGGGTTGCTGGGCCTGAGGGCTCTGATGACTATGGATTCTTTTCAGCAGTCAAAGTTAAAGACATCCAGGAGCCCTTTGACGGCTCGTAAGGTGGGTCTTGCTGATTCATCCAGCCCACAGCTTCTGAAGAAAGGCTCCAGTAGCCCTCAAACAGGCAAGAAGGTCAACTCAAGTCCTAAGGTAGCCAAAAAGACTGTTGAAGATGGGAAGAACAACCCTGCTACCAAACATAGAACAATGGAGATTCCCAAATCGGTCTGAATGTGGTAAATATTTTTTACTGGAAAAAAATGTAAGAAGCCATCAGTGTATTCTCTTTCACTTAAAATTTTTTTTTTTTTTTTTTACTTTTAATCTTTTCTTAGTTCTATTGCTCTAAATTAGAATTTGGGTGGCCAAAATTGACCCTTTCTGTGTTTATCTGTAGCTGGATAGCTAAAGAAATATTCATCAAAGTTGTTCATCTGTAAAGCAAGCCTGCATAATTCCACTGATAGTTTCATCAATTACCAATTTTGTTTTTAATGTGTTTTTATAATTAAATTCTGTTGTGGTCAATGTGTGTAAATTTAACCACATTTAAGTAACCAGAATGGTACTTTAATTTCAGTTAAATAATGAAAACCAATTTCAAAATAAACAATAATATAGCAAGTATGGTAAGTTATGTCCTATAAACAATGAAAAAAATCTAATAAAACAGTGGTGAACAGAAACATGAATCAGGCGTAGTGGTTCAGACGGCATTATGTCAATGTTTTATAACTCAGTTAAGTCAGAACTAGAGGCAACACACAGTCACTAAACATTTTTATTAGGAATGCCTGTACATCTCCAAATTTCCGCAGTTATCTAATCAGCCAATTAAACCGAACAATACAATGCCTTTAATCTTGCCATGTAGGCCATAAGCTTTGGATAATGTTCACATCAAACATTAGAATGGGAAAAGGATGTGTTCAAAGTGTGGTCAAAGTGATTTTTACCAGTCATGATTGTTGGTGCCAGTAAGCAGAGGCTGCAGAATTTGCTACCAACAACATAGACTAAAACTGCTGTATGTCAACAATCTAGTCTGGTGGGGCAAGTGTAATGGCTTAGGGAATGCTTTCATGGCATATTTTGGGCCTGCTAATACCAAAATTATTACATGAATGTCACAGCCTATTTGCGTACTGTTGCTAAACATGTGCATCCTTTTATGGCCACAATTTGCCTATTTTTTAACTACTTTCAGCAGGGGTAGAATGGGAGATTAAATAGTATGAAAGTGTACCTGAAAAATCTGCAGCAATTGCATGATGCAATCATGCCACCATGAATCTGAATCACAAGGGAATGCTTCCAGCTTCGTGTGGAATTTGAGGCTGTTTTGAGAAAGTAAGTCCCCACCCAGTATTTGTGAGTGTATAACACTGTTTGAAAGACTTTTCCCCATTTGATCATTCGTGATCACTTTCTGATATTATTAAATAATTGACATGTACACCCAGTACCAGTCAAAAGTTTGGACGCAGCTTTCCTTGAGTTTCCTTAGGTTTTTCTTTACAGTTAAACCTTGGATTGCGAGCATAATTCATTTCGGAATTTTTGGGTTCATTCCACAACCCAAAAATATTCATATAAAAATAATTAATACAAAATATAATGTAAAAATAAAACAAATTAACCTGCACTTTACCTTTGAAAAACGCAGAGCCGACAGTTCTGTAACTTTTGCCTTTATTGACAACAACAGAAAGGCATGAAATAGTTATAACAAAAACTAATGACACATGCTCTCTCCGCTCTTTTGGAACATGCCAATCCTTACCATTACTTACTACTGCCATCTAGTGAATAGGTGGGTTTATTGTTCACCACTGCATCAAAACAAGAAGCGGATACGTGCCACATGATACTCGATGATATTTGGTATTCGTAAACCAAGAATCGTTCGTTTATCAAATTAGTAAATATTAAAGATTTTTGCTTGTTTTGCGGAATGCGCGCAAATCGGGCTACTCGGAATCTGAAGTTCCACTGTATTTCTTTTATTTTCAACATTGTACAGTACTGAAAATATCCAAACTATGTAACAACACACATGGAATTATATAATAAACAAGAAAGTTTTAAACAACTCAGAATATGTTCTATATTTTAGATTGTCCGAAGTACCTACATTAGCTTTGACGACAGTTCATGGCATTCCCTCATAAAAGTTACTCCCCTGGAATTATTTGATTCATATACATTCTCTCACATTTCATACACATTTACAAAATTTTCTTTTGATCCTGTAAAGCTGCTTTGCGACAATGACCATTGTCATTGAATTTAATTTAATTAAATGAATTTCAATTCACAGTTGAACCTTGTCAAGAGTGAACTTGTAATATTTATTGCCTTTTGTTTACTACATAATTTGTTACTAATTTTTTTACTTTATAATCTTATACATGTTATTTCATAATTTGGATGTCTTCAGCATTTATGTGCAATGTTGAAAAAAAAAAAAGAAGAAGATAAACAATGGTAGTGTGTGTAATTGTGGGTGTGTGCGAGTATTGATATATTGTAACGAATATGACGGTGGCCACAATTGCAGGTAAGGTCTAAGGTTTACTTAGAAGGTAAACATAGGCAATTAAAAACAAACAGGTAATCATAAACTGAGGACAGTAAACAGGCAGGGGTCGGCCGAATAACTAACAACATGAAGTAGGGCAAATCCAAACTCAAAATTAGAAATCAAATACACAGAAAACACAGTCAATGCTGTAGTTCCATTTATATCTGCTGCTCATAGCAAGCAGGTGTGTCTGATTAGTTCTCAAATGAACCTGAGCATGTATGCTGGGTGTTGTAGTTTGTTTCCCTTATACTCATGGGCTTGTTTCTATTCATTGCTGCTGGTGGCCTGACATGTATATATCTGTCTCACAAAAGTGAGTACACCCCTCACATTTCAGGAACCACTTAATTATATGTTCTCATAGGACAATACTATAGAAATGAAAATTTTATATACTTTAGTCAATGTATAGCTTGTCCTCTAACAACACCTCAGCATGCAGACTTTATTATAATAACTGGCAAAGAAAATTAATACACCCTAAAATGTCAAAACTGTGTCCAAAGTGTCCATATTTTGTGTGACATCCTTAACCCTCCTGGGCATGGAATACACCAAAGTTGTTGTTGCTGTGATCCTCTTTCACGCCGCCATAATGCTGTCATGGAGCTGCTGGATGTTAGACACATGGTGCTTCGCCACCTTCTGCTTGAGAATGCTCCACAGGTGCTCAGTAGGGTTTAGGTCTGGAGATATATTTGGCCACTTATTGTTTTTTAAGGAAGGGCATCATGTTCTGGTTAGAATGTCACAGTTCATACTGAAATCTATGTTTCCCTCATTGAGCCGCAGCCCCCAGTACCAGCAGCACTCATGCAGCCCCAGACCATCATGCTACCACCATCATGCTTAACTGTAGGGAAGTGAAAATTACCTTTGTACTCTTCACCAGGGTGTCGCCATACATGCTGGACACCAACTGACCCAATCAAGTTTATCTTGACATGGTTCCAGTAATTTTTTAAAGTTTACAGCACAGTAAAATTCCTTCTTCGCATAAGCCAGCGTAACTGGGGTCAGAGCGCAGGGTCAACCATGCACCCCTGGAGCAGATAGAGGTAAGAGCGTTGCTCAAGGGCCCAACAGTGGCAACCTGATGGAGCTGGGGATCGAATCGCTGATCTTCCGATCAGTAACTCAGTGCCTCAGCCCTCTGAGCCACCACTGCCCACATGCTCTTGGACAGGTTGTCTTCAACAAACTGTTTGCGGGCTTTCTTGTGAGCCAGCTTTAGAAGAGGCTTCCTTCTGGGATGATGGCCATGCAAACCAACTTGTTGCAGTGTGCGGCATATGGTCTGAGCACTGACAAGCTGACCTCACGCTTCTGCAAGCATTGCTGGCAGCACTGATGTTTTTTAAAGCCAGCTTGCACAGAATGAGGACTCAACTTTTTTGATCGACCCTTGCCAGGCCTATTCTGAGTGGAACCTATCTTGGAAAAACCTCTGTATGACCCTGGCCACTGTACTGTAACTCATTTTCAAGCTACCTTCTTGTAGCCTAACCCATCTTTGTGGAGAGTAACAATTCTATTTCTCAAATCCTCTGAGTGTTCTTTGCCATGAGGTGCCATATTGATCATCCAGTGGTCAGTATGAGTGAATTGTACTCAAAGCATTTTAAATGCTCTAAAATAAGATACAAAATTTTTTATGGTCCTATCAAGCTGACAAACACATGAACATGGTGAATAGGACATGCGAGTTTGCTTGGTTATACGATGTACAGCTGTTATCACTTAGGGTGTACTGACTTTTGTTGCTCGCTATTTTAACAATAATGGCTGTATGTTGAGTTATTTTCAGAGGACAGTAAATCTATAGTTATACAAGCACACTGACTACTCTAAAATATAGTCTAGTATATAGTTTCATTTATATATGTGTGTGTGTGTGTGTGTGTGTTCGTGTGTATATAAGTATGTGTTTGTAAATAACTAAAAAATAAATAAACAAAATTCAGAAAAATTCAAATCCTGGTATAATTATTGGGCTGCATCCACCAAAAGGAAATAAATAACTAAGGAGCTATGACATTACTGGCGCTGGTTAAAATCCTTCAAAACATGATCAAAACCTGGAAGGATAGTACTGGACTGTAAACTTTGTAGAACAAATGTGGTCGGAAAAAAGACTCACTTAAACAGTAAGTGAAGTTACATGGTAACCAGAAAAATATCATTAATAAAAAACAGTTTAGTAGTGAAAGTATTTCCATACAACACACAAAAAGAAATCCCAGCACTATTCACTGTTACTTCACCCAAAGTACATTAACTAAGATTACTTGCATAATCATCTATTAATGAAAATATATTTGTGTTACAAACACATAACAGCTGTCAAAGCAGAAGTTCATTGTGATTGTAGTCCACCTAGTCCACTTACCTTTGTGTGCATAGGCCTTGTAAGACATTTCTGCATTTCACTGGCTCTGTACATGTACTCTGCACATGTACTCTGCACAATAACAATAAAGTTGCATATAATCTAATCTAATTTTGCATATTACGGTTATCTTAACATTTTTCTTTATTGGTGGTTTACTTTTATCTATATTCCTAAAACCAAAATTCACCCACATCTGGGAATGGCCTTTTTTCATCCAGGAAAGTTCACCTTGGCATGTGTTGTCCACCATTTTACACAACTTGTGAGCAGGCACATTCCTTTATGCATTTCTCCACTATACAGCAGGAGCCTTGGTGCAATACAAAACAAACAAGCAAACAACAAACAAAAGAAACTTTTAGGAATGGTCTCAGTGCGCGTGCGTGACTAACATAGTCAACATCCGTGCGCGTTTACTACTGTTTACTATAACACTGTGACCACGTGTGTGCACGTAAAGCATCTTTTATTTTGTGTTTGTGTGTGTGTGTGAAAATCATCCTTTCACATGCGTGTGTACTGTTTATTGTGTGCACGTAAAGCAAGAATCATTAGAGAGGTTAACTATCCATTTCCTATCTCTGTCAGACTGCATTGATACCGTTAGTGTGTGTGTGCACGTGTGTGCACGTGTGTGCTACGTGTCATTAGGAAGTATGTCTCCTCCCTCCTCCTCTCGCCCCACACACACACACACACACACACACACACACACACACACACCCACACACTAATGTAAACACTGCTCTGACAAGATTGCCGGTTAATTTTGTTATTTTTACTTTCAACTCATCTCAACTTTCAACTGTCATTGTTATAAATAACAAAGTATAAATAACAACGAGATATGATTAGAGCATCATGTGATGTAATAAAGTGCATCTATTGTGTGTGCTGCAGCAATGCAAGTCCAATTCACGTATGATGTACGATATGTAGGAGTAGGTGGGGGCAAAGGCAGAGAGGGAGGTAACTGCTCGTTCAACAGTCTTACAGACGCTGGAACGAAATATGCACAGTATACGAAATATATTGTCAGTATATAGTTATTCTAATTTATTGATTATATCATCAAACGTTTATGTATTTCAGTAATTAAATACAAATAATTTAAATCCATATATTATTTAGATTCATTACACACAGGCCGATATTTCAAGTGTTTGTTTCTTTTCATTTTGATTATGGCTTACAGCTAATGAAAACACAAAATTCAGTATTTCAGATAATTAGAATATTTTGAAAAAAACTGTCACACTAATCAGCTCATTAACTCAAACGTATGCAAAGGTTTCCTGAGCCTTTAAATGGTTACTCAGTCTGGTTCAGTAAGGTACACTATCATGGGTAAGACTGCTAACTTGACAGTTGTCCAGAAGAATTTTTTTGACACCCTGCACATGGAGGGTAAGACTCAAAAGGTTGAATAGAAGGAAAACATTAATTTTCCAGCAGGACAAGAGGACCTAACCACAGTGCCAAAAATACTACTACCTGGTTTAAGGACCATGATATCACTGAAGATGTGAGACACCAGACCCAGCACAGAAGAGCTGAAGGCCGCTATCAGGGCAAGCTGGGCTTCCATAACACCTCAGCAGTGCCACAGACTGATCGCCTCTATACCATGCTGCATTGCTTTGCTGCAGTAATTCATACAAAGGGAGCCCTTTGCCTTTAAGTCCTATACATGTTCATATTTTTCAGTAGTCCAACATTTCTGTGTTAAATGTTTTTTTTAATTGGTCTTAAGTAATATTTAAATTTTGTATATTGTAATAAATTATCTTTTTCATGATATTCTAATTTATTGAAATGCACCTGTGTGTATATATATTCAAATAAACTGTTTTTTTGTTTTGTATTTCAGTATTATGTAGTAAGAAATAATTGTAATAATTCATGCCTGGTATTTAGGGTAACATTAAGTAAAATAAAACAGAATTAGCTGATCTAAATATGAAATAGATATTAAACTTCAACCGAATTCAAACTATTTTTCAAACACTTATTAAAAAAGTGATAAACCTAGTCATGAATAAAATGCATAAACATATTTGCATATAGGTTTGGTAGTGGTTTAGTTTTCTGTCTGCCTTTTGAAAGCATTCTAAAAACAGTTAATGTAAAACCACAATTTCATATTCATCTATGAAAAATTTAGCATAAGTTAACTTTTACACATAAAACACATTTTATTCGTAAAACAGAAACTAGCGGAGGAAATTATAGTCAAAATGAGTTTAGTTTGTTTAGTTTTAAAATAATGTTATTACATTTGCATATATTTCAATAAAACAAAGAACTAAAGGACTGTCATGCACACTCGTAACACGACCGGCACTAGGACCTAGAAGTAATACGGTCGCATTTCAGGAAGCATAAAAGGAAACAAGATGGAGCTTCACATTGCTCAGTCATTGAGTCTACCCATGCTGTCTCCGATGCTATCTCCTCCATTTCGTGAGTACTCACCATTTTGGGTTGTATTCCAGATTGAGTGTGTGTTGTTAGAACGCGGGTTTAATTGTGTAAACTCTTGCTCTCTACGTGAGAGAGTTCTAATAATAAATTGCGTGGTTATCCTGCCTGCTCGCGCTACTGCCGCGTTTGGGTTTACCATCCACGCTACACGGGCTAACTGCTAGTCTTCTGATCATCCTCCAGTTGCTTTGTGACAAGGACAAATTATTTGGACTTTCCTTTTCTTCACTGTCTTAGTTTTATTTTATGTAAGCTTTTTAAGCCATTTGCAGTGAACATTTTTCTTTGTATCAACATTGGATATCATTAACTTAGTTTCACGTAAACTAGTTTCTCCCGGAAAGATTAAGTCCTTCCAATACCTACTAAATTATTTTTGTTAAACTGTAGAACTTTGTATAGCTACTGGGCCAGAACTGCTTGTTTCCACACAGATGATGCTGATTCATCAATTTGCACAAATCAGTGCTTATGTTTGCTGAATGTGTCATGCTTTACACAAATATTTGTTCTTACTCATTCCACTGCAACTTTGATAAATAATGCCTAATGTTTTCTTCTATGAATGATACATTTTTGACAGGATTGTGTTCTTAGAGTGTACCTTATTATTGTGAATGAATGACTATACAGTTTAGTAATAGGCAGAACAATGACCACAGGAGTGTGAATTAACTAATACAGATTATAACCTTTTTCAAATTCAGTTCAACAATTGTTTTGATCAACAGTAATATGAAGTGCATTTTAAAAACATAAATGTAAATCAAATTTTATATATTTAACTTTCAAAGCATTAGTAGGATTTTGTACAGCTAAGCTGATGAAGTTAACGGTTATCTCAACAGTTATGTTAAGAATTAAAATACACGAAGTACAGTTTGACATCTTAAGTTTTGGATTTTTTTTTTTCATGGCACCAAGAAACTAAGAAAAATGTGACATTCACAAATTCTCAATCATATATTATTCAGATGATTCTAATTATTAAATTCTATTTTCTATATTTATTTTTGTTTATTATAACTGGACTTACTCACATTAGCATTTTTGTAATCATATAATCAACTCCAGGCTTATTGGAACTCTTTAAGAAAATGGGCAAAAAAATAAATGAATAAAATATTTAAGGCTCCCCCTGTCCCCTATAAAATCACTTTCATTACACCATTAGCCTTGTCCATTTGAATGCTTTGGTCCAATATTACCAAGGGGTAATAATTATGGCAATACTTGTGGGGGAAACCCCAAAAGACAAATGAAGGTTAAAGTGCACAAGTCATGATTACATAAACATCTGTTTAACATAAGAGTAAGCAGAATCAATATTTTGAACGAATAATAGGACGATGAGAGAGGCTGGGGTAGCTCAGTGGTAAGGTGTTGGAGTACTATTCGGACCCCACCACCAACCACCACTGAGAAAACAGAGCTTGAACGGCACATTCTGACTGAATAATTGGACACATCCCCCATAACAGCAAGCTATTGGTCCTTATTCAACAAAACAGAATTAAATTAGATCATAAAACAATTGTACACATGAACAGTTTCTCTATTCATCAGTCTGCAGGTAATACAATATTGTACATATTGTAAAATAATCCTGTAACGTCCTGTGACACAGGTTTTGTAAATAACACAATGGATTTCTGGTAAGGCAGACCCGTGGCACCCCTCACACGCAGCTGCTAGTTGAAGCTGCTGTGATGGCGATCAGGGGGAATGCGTGACTCCTGGACACAAGTCTATATAGGATGTAATAGGCAAAGCAATAGATATGAAAAGAAAAGAGAAAACTGAAACAAAAAGAAAAGTGAAAAGAGAAAAGGGAGAAAACTGAATGGAATAGAGAAATGAAAAGAAAAATAAGAGAAAATTTAAAAAAGGTGAAAAGTCTAAGAACAGTGAAAAGAAAATAATTGAAAAGAGAAAAGAATAACACTGAGGGAGTTTTGTGTTCGCTTTTTTTATTCATTGCAAAGAGAATTGCATGTTTTCATTATCGTGTCTACCTTAGTGTTACATTAATAAACCCACGTCATCTTCGAATTGGAAAAGCTTTCCTGAAATCATTCCCACAATTCCTCTCTGAAGCCCTGCATCAGGGCTTGGCATTAAACCATGCTCTATCCCCCCATGTAAATATAAAGTTAGAGAAACACGTCTAGTTTATACACTAGAGGCAATGGTGAAAGAGGTGCAAATTCCCACTTTGGGCTTGTAAATGTTGTATTCCTCATATACTTTAATGAGAAACATCATGATAACATTAATCATACACTCAATTTCAATTATTCTGTACAAAACTAATTTTATGTACTGTGTCTTTGAAGAAAACCTGGCATGCAGTTTTTGTGTCATACAATTTACACAAAATATGAATGAAAAAATATTTCACCACTTACCCTTGAGTGTGCAATGTTTAAAAATATATTTTTTTGTAATTAGATTTTACTCATTTTATTTTATTGATATATTAATTTCCCAGCCAGATTTACACTTCTCAATATCCTTCTCAATAAACCCTCACCATTAAGTAATTTAGGCACAACAAGTGTTGAATCTCACTGATTCTGCACAAAAACAAATGCATTAAGATATTATTCAGTTGGCTCAGTTGTGTAATCACTGAATTAGTACTAAAATTAAGCGTTATACACACGTGGACAAAATTGTTGGTACCCTTCGGTCAATGAAAGAAAAACTCACAATGGTCACAGAAATAACTTTAATCTGACAAAAGTAATAATAAATAAGAATTCTATGAATGTTAACCAATGAAAGTCAGACATTGCTTTTCAACCATGCTTCAATGGAATTGTAAAAAAAAATGAACTCATGGAACAGGCCTGGACAAAAATGATGGTACCCCTAACTTAATAGTTTGTTGCACATGAGACTGTAAATGAGACTTCTGCACCTCTCTGCAGGTATTTTGGCCCACTCCTCATGAGCAAGCTGCTCCAGTTGTTTCTGGTTTGAAGGGTGCCTTTTCCAGACAGCATGTTTCAGCTCCTTCCAAAGATGCTTAATAGGATTGAGGTCAGGGCTCATAGAAGGCCACTTTAGAATAGTCCAATGTTTTCCTCTTAGCCAATCTTGGGCGTTTTTAGCTGTGTGTTTTGGGTCATTGTCCTGTTGCAAGACCCATGACCTGCGACTGAGACCCAGCTTTCTGACACTGGCCAGCACATTTCTCTCTAGAATCCCTTGATAGTCTTGAGATTTCATTGTACCCTGCACAGATTCAAGACACCCTGTGCCAGATGCAGCAAAGCAGCCCCAGAACATAACAGAGCCTCCTCCATGTTTCACAGTAGGGACAGTGTTCTTTTCTTGATATGCTTCATTTTTCCGTCTGTGAACATAGAGCTGATGTGCCTTGGCAAAAAGTTCCATTTTTGTCTCATCTGTCCATAGGACATTCTCCCAGAAGCTTTGTGGCTTGTCAACATGTAGTTTGGCATATTCCAGTCTGGGTTTTTTATGATTTGTTTTCAACAATGGTGTCCTCCTTGGTCGTCTCCCATGTAGTCCACTTTGGCTCAAACAACGACGGATGGTGCGATCTGATCAAGTTCACCTTGGATCTCTTTAGAAGTCTTTCTGGGCTCTTTTGTTACCATTCAGATTATCCGTCTCTTTGATTTGTCATCAATTTTCCTCCTGCGGCCACGTCCAGGGAGGTTGGCTACAGTCCCATGGATCTTAAATTTCTGAATAATATGTGCAACTGTAGTCACAGGAACATCTAGCTGCTTGGAAATGGTCTTATAGCCTTTACCTTTAACATGCTTGTCTATAATTTTCTTTCGAATCTCCTGAGACAACTCTTTCCTTCGCTTCCTCTGGTCCATGCTGAGTGTGGTACATACCATGTCACCAAACAACACAGTGACTACCTGGAGGCCCACTGACTGATTACAAGATTGTAGACACCAGTGATGCTAATTAGTGGACACACCTTGACTTAACATGTCCCTTTGGTCACATTATTTTCAGTATTTTCTAGGGGTACCATCATTTTTGTCCAGGCCTGTTCCATGAGTTTATTTTTTTAAATAATTCTGTTGAAGCATGGTTGAAAAGCAATGTCTGACTTTCATTGGTTAACATTCATAGAATTTTTTTTAATTATTACTTTTGTCAGATTAAAGTTATTTATGTGACCATTGTGGGTTTTTCTTTCATTGACCGAAGGGTACCAACAATTTTGTCCACGTGTGTAGCTATTTAGTTAGAATATTTTGTGCTGTAGATGATGCCATCCACTGTAACATTCAGTAAGGAATACCTGTGACGAAACTACATGTGCAAACACCGGCCATAGGCTAAACATACAAACCTATATATATATATATATTTCTTTTTTTATCTACATGTAGGTTCTTGGTCATTGTGTGAGCAAAATGATTAGTTGATTATTCAAAACACATGAAACATAATCTACAAACAAAAATAAAATGTATAATTATCCAACGATTTTCAACAACAAACAAGTTACATAATTGATTTGCAGTGAACTTAATAAGTTCAAACAATGATATGCGTGCCATGCACACACACAATAAAATTTAAATAATGAATAAAAATATACTACTGCCATTAAAATGAGTATTCTTCCAAAATTTTTATATCTGTTTCAGTCTGTACCCGTTTTTATTCCCAAATCTTACTTTGTTGCTTTAGATTCAATTATATCATCTTACATTTGGAAAAGTAAACATCCTCGATTGAACAAGTCCCTCCTTCAAAGATCTAAAAGAGACGGTGGCATGGCTTTACCTAATTTTCGTTTTTACTACTGGGCAGCAAACATTCAATGTGTCATCTTTTGGGCATATTTTCATAATCAACCTAATCGCCCTGTCTGGGTGGAAATGGAACTAAACTCTGTCAAAGACCTCTCTGTCTCTGCACTGCTTGGATCTGCACTCCCCATCCCCTCAATTAAATCAATCAATAATTCAGTTATTAGGCATACCTTGAGAATATGGGCTCAGTTCAGAAAGCACAGTGGTCTTCTGGGCTTTTCTCTCTCCAGTCCTATCATCTCTAACCATCTCTTCCAACCTTCTTTACATGATTCAGTGTTTCAGGAATGGTACAGTAAGGGCATTAAGTTTTGCAAAGATTTGTTTGTCGATCATAGGTTTGCGTCATTCGAACAGCTTTCTGAGAGGTTTAACTTACCTAATTCTCATTTTTTCAGATATCTTCATTAGCTCATCAATACCAAATTTCCCTGAGGCTCCTGATGCAAATATTATAAATAATCTCCTCTGTTTGTCCCCACTGCGTAAAGGCCTAATATCCAATATTTATGGTGGACTGATGGGTTTGAGTCACACCTCTTTGAGTAAAATCAAAACTGCTTGGGAGAAAGACCTAAATTTGACACTGTCAGACGACACTTGGAATTCAATTCTCAAGCTTGTCAACTCAACCTCTTTATGCGCCCGGCACTCTTTATTACAGTTTAAGGTTGTACACAGGGCTCATTTCTCCAAACTCAAGCTTTCCCGTTTCTACCCAGACGTTGATCCTTGTTGTGATAAATGTAAAAGGGGAGAGGTGTCTCTTATTCATATGTACTGGACATGCCCGAATTTGGAAAAATTCTGGAGGGATGTCTTTAAAACCTTGTCGTACATATTGAAATGCAATCTTGAACCAGACCCTCTGATTGCTCTTTTTGGTATCACTGGAGAGGAAGATAAGCGTCTAACTCCAGCTAAACAGCGTTTGTTGTCTTTTGCGACACTCCTGGCGAGACGTTCTCTTTTATTCAAGTGGAAGGATGCCACCTCATCCACTCACGCTCAGTGGCTCAGAGATATTATGTCCTGTTTATCCCTGGAGAAGATTCACTACTCAATCCGCCGTTCAGACTTGAAATTTCAACAGGCGTGGGGGCCCTTCCTTCGCTTTTTTCATATACATTTATAGTTTGATTCCTTTCCTATTTAATATTTATTTATTTAATCTTTTTTGCACGCAGAACCAAAAACTTCCAGCTCATTTATTTATTTATTTATTTCCCATTTCTCTCCTTTTTAAAAATGCCTGGCGTCTAACCTTTCCCATACATGTATAGCTGGCTTGGAGTCAGGAAGGGGTGGGGTGGGTGGTATAGGGTTTTATAAGGGGGCTATAAAATGTGTATTGGAACGTTGCATGTTTACCCTGTTATATCCCTGTTTAAAATCAATAAAAATATTGTTGGAAAAATATACTACTGATGGTTGTGAAATATATAAGCATATAAATCTATGTATTTCTCAGTTGATAATGGTAATTATTATTATTTTTAAATATAAAGAAAATTGTGTTTAATGGCAATTGCTCACCAGGGAAAGGAAAAGAAGACTTAGAAAGTCTGGTAGTATGAATGGAAGACCACCAGACTGAGGAATGAGACATGTACCTGATAAAATATTAGCTATAATTGAGGATGATAATTATATTGAAAATATTGAAAACAACTGACTCACTATAAAAAGAAGGCCAAAGAGTGCAGCCAGCTGAAGAATGGTCCACTGTTCAATCCAATCCATAAGTATTTAGGAGGAACCATGGGTCTGTACATATACTATTATGACCTGACTTGTGTATTTTTCTGTTTGTAGTATTTAATTGATGCCCTTACCAAAAAAGTATACTTCTAACCATACATTCACAGTAAGAGCAAAATGTGTTTTCAATATGACTCCAGTAATTCTACAAGTTCTGTAGGCATTAAATATTGCTTAGTTAATTTTCACCCACTCTCTATACTAGGGGAGCAGGACTATAGTGGTAGAAAATGTGGGTAAACTATGAATTATGTGCCTCCTGATTAGTAAAGCAACCAAACGTACCATCTGCACCTTTACCTAAGAATAAATCTATTCATAAAAATCTTGACTAAATAAATAATTCCAAAAATTAAATCAAGCCTACTCCATAACTTTCAGGCTCTGCCCCATGCTGTATCTTTCATAATATGAGTTCTAAGAATAGCTTTTACTTTTACTAGCATATTTTAGCTGTGTTAACGCTAATCAGAGGTCGGTAAACAATATGTCCAAAATGAAGTGTGTAAATTTAATTTACGTGTGTTTAACCTCCACTACAATCCTGGATGAGAAAGAATACAACCTGCTGAACCACAATTTATATGATGCAGTGCCGCATTTGACTAGTAAATTTCTAATAAATATTTAGAAGTTGTAACTCTTTAAGCATAAATGATTGTTATATAATAAAAATCTCAGAACTTTTGAGTGCTTATACATTTGATGAAGTGGTATTTTTCTGGGATATAAGAATAGCAATGTCAGTGTTTACTTCACAGTGTCCTAAAACCCTTTAAAAAGTTTAACACGACCAATACAATTTTGAATGGTTTTGTTTATACAGTGATTGTGGAACTCTTATTTGCCACTGACTAACAGGGGAACAAAATGTTATTTGGGTATTGGGTGGCATCATTTTGCAGCAAAAACTGAGGGTTTTGCTGAAGCATAAGAAATGTTCTGAGAATTCCATAAAATGTTGTAAGACGTTGAGTTGTAAGAATAACCAATTAAGGAGAACTTTTAGATAAGCACAATGCATGATATTGTTTAACAAGAAAGCACAATTTTTACACAAATGACCAATTGTGCATTTGAAATAACACGCAAAATTAAGTTAAGTTAAGCCTTTATTTTGTCACATACATTACAGCACAGTGAAATTCCTTCTTCACATATCCCAGCGTAACTGGGGTCAGAGCGCAGGGTCAGCCATGGTACAGCGCCCCTGGAGCAGTTAGGGTTAAGGGCCTTGCTCAAGGGCCCAACAATGGCAACCTGGCTGAGCTGGGAATCGAACCACCGATCTTCCAATCAGTAACTCTGTGTCTTAGCCCTCTGAGTTACCACTACCCATGTTACCACTGTAACATTTGTAAAATGTTACAAAAAGCATATAATTACCTAATTGTATGTGGAGCAGATCATTAAAGAATTCTCCCATTTTAAAATGAAACACTCCATGCAAGAGTCTGAATCAAAGAAAAAGGCTGTTTTTTACTACTGCAGTGGTAATGCC
The DNA here is from genome assembly GCA_030347435.1 of Clarias fuscus. Taxonomy (NCBI): domain Eukaryota; kingdom Metazoa; phylum Chordata; class Actinopteri; order Siluriformes; family Clariidae; genus Clarias; species Clarias fuscus. The sequence continues at coordinate 21,590,327 of CM059210.1, forward strand.
ATAATCTGATGTGGCACTATGATTTTATAGTAGCTTTAAACTTTTCATGTTGATCAAACTGTATTATACCAGTTCAATAGTGTTCAAAAGAGCTGTCATCACAAGTTGTCATAATCTATCAAGTGTATTTTCTATACAATTCTATTATACTTTTTCCCTGTTGTATTATAACCATTGCCCTAATTAGGCTAGAGTTACACAAAGAGAAAAAAAAAAGGGGAATCCAAAAAAGTTCCTTTAATGCGATGTACACCTTGAAATAAATGGACTAACCATGAACTGCTTAACCCACAGCTTCAGACAGGTGAGCATGAGGAAGCCACTGCTTCCTCTCCCAAACGCAAGCTGACTTCCTCACATTATCTACCTGAATAAATAATCTACATGGTAGCTTAGCGCCCACTATTGGTAAGGAAGGATGTGACGCTTAAACGTAACACTAACAGGTGGGATACATCTTACATCTCTGTAAATCTTGCCTTTTACCAGTGGAGAGGAAATTTAAAGCATTAGATCAACCAATGATGAATGTCGTCTACGATAGCAGCCGTAGATGGAGGATATGAGGACATCGGAACAGAAGCTTGCACATACAGGATAAAACACCCCAGAGGTACTTTCCATGCTGTCATGTGATATGGATGAGAATCTGTGTCTCAAAACAGTTACATACAATAAACATATAATGAAGACTTATAAACCCCTTCATATGAACAAATGCATTCCATACTTATAATTACATTTACATTTAGGCATTTGGCAGACGCTCTTATCCAGTGCGACTTACAAAAAGTGCTTTGAAGTTTCCGTTATTGGATATAGCAAGAACCCGGCCCCAGCAATGTTCCACAGGACTGACTCATCCTAGCCTTCACACACTCTCTGGTACCAGCATGGGGTCACAGTTACAGACTCGTGTCACCCAGGCCGAAGGGTGGTTGGAAGAGGCCTCACAAAACCCTCAGGAGGGTGATAAGTGGTTTTATTCCTAGTGCAAGCACCATTTTTTCCTGCTCAGGAAGAGGTGGCTTCAGTTCCGACAGCCCAAGTCTTCATCCACAGCTGCAAGAGAACCTGGCAGCAGACTCATTCCCATTTCCTGTGCTCAGTGAGCACCTTACAATGAAAAGCCAATCGTCACCATTCAATAGCCCCATGTTGGTAATGCTTTCCACTTGTAATATACCTATCTAGACCATATCACATAAACTACGTCCTAGGTATATTAGCCCATTTACCATTATCCACGTCATAGATGGGGGCAAAGCCTTTACGGTCAGCAGGCTCCTCAAATACCATCGCCTACTGCATTTCCTGCAATATGCAATAAGTTTGGTGCTTACCATGTTTAGGCTTGACTCATCCTTGATTAGCAAATTTCACAGACTGCAGGCACCATCTAGAATGCCATATGGAGCCTGTAGGAACCCCCTGTTCTGTCACAACACCCCAAGCCATGTCCACACCATGAACCACATGCCTATGAAGCTGGCTCCTACCCTGCCATGCTCCAGTCTGCATCTTACCTTTTACCGCAACAGTTATCACTCTTTGCACACCTGTTGCCACTTTGCTCTCATCATTCCATCTATTTAGGATGCCTCTAAACTGCAATTAATTGCCAGATTATTGTGTGTCCAAGTTCAATATTCTCAAGTTTTCTTGCATTTTCTTACTCGTTCATGTTTATTCTCAACCACACCTTGTCTATCATTTTGGATGTACTAAATGTTTGGTTTATCATCTCTGACTTCCATGTTGCGTTACCCACCCATTCAGAGCTGACTGAATGGACCATCACTAGTAAAAATGATGTCCATTCAAGTTTGGATGCAGCTTCTGTCTTGTCTGACCTGCATTAAATGTTTACGGGTTATCTGGGGTTTTGGACTTATTATTGGGATTGGGTTTTTGTCTTAACTCTGATTATAATTGTGCGTTGGATTGGTATTTTATTTATCTGTCTGACCATACTCCTCATGATCATCTATTGTATTTATGTTTCTGACATCTGTTGTACTTTTATTCAATCACCCTGCTTACCCCATAAGTCACTTACCAAGCAACCTTTATCTGCAAGAGGACTTCAGATACACACATGCCAAGATGCCAAGTGCAAAATGAAGGAACGATTGTTGAACTGTGTGCCAGCCTTGATGTGCATACTGGTTTGTTTCCACAGTTGCTGACTAGGAGACACACATGCAGATAGACAATGTCTGAATATTCTCTCTAGTTAATTTATAGGAGCAAGGTTTTTTGAGTCCTAAGTAATTTCTCCAATTGATTATGAAGTTTGATGATTCATATTATGATTATTTTTTTACTACCTAGCTATTTGCATGTTCTATGGAAATCTGGGGAAACAACAGGAAGGGAAATTAACTACGTATAGGAAGCGTTGTTATATAAGGCCTTAGCAAGAAAAGGGGGAACAAAGAAAAGATGGGCCTGAGAAATTTTACATCATCTAGGCAAAATGTAAAGGGACAAAATCCTAACAGCCATATTTATACATTTTGCAGTAAAAATTTATTTGCCCTTGCCTTTGGGCTCTGTTGCAGCTAAAACTGTTGTATGTCTGAAATATGGTTTGTAAACAATTATATAAGGCTTCTAATAAACAGTGCTGTAATGGTTGATAATGGTTCATGTGACGTAGCTTCCTTTTTTTGAATCGTTTACATGTTAACGATGACGGGCCCAAGCAAGGGCGTGGTCCCCACCCCGGGCGCACCGCACAACCTGCGTGTTATTCGAGTGTGTCAAAACCTCGAAACAGTCATCGGCACCTGGTTTCACAGCAGAACTTGCACACAGAACGTCACACACTATACTGGGCTAATATCAGTTTGGACCCTAAATATTTGAGTGTGTGTGTGTGTGTGTGTGTGTGTGTGTGTGTGTGTGTGTGTTTCAGAGAGACAAGTGAATGTGTCACTCTGTGTCTGAGTAAATGCGTTTGTGCGTGTTTGTGTGTGTGTGAGTCTGTGTGTTAACATTAGTGATGTGTGTGTTAGTATGTCTAAGACATTTGACTTGTTAGTGGGTGTGTGTGTTTCTGCGTGAGGGTGTGTGAGACAGAGATGCGAGTGTGAGTGTTATAATTTGTGATGTTATAATGTGTGTGTATGTAGGTGTGCATGTGTGTGATGTATGAGTTTATTTGTTTGTGTGTGCATGCATGTGTGTGAGATATGTTTGTGTTTGTGTAGGTGTGTGTGTGTTTATTTAGTGTGTTAACATTAGTGATGTGTTCTTGTGTGTGTGCATGTTTGTGTGTGTGGTGTGTGCATCTGTGTGTTAATATTAGTGATGTGTGTGTTATTACTAATTGTTGGGTGTAAGTTTAAGACATTATCACGGCTGACCCGTTTGAGATATCAAAATGTGTGATGTGTGTGAGAGTTAGGGAGAGAGGTGTGTGACAGTGATGTGATGTGTTGTGTGTGTGTGTGTGTGTGTGTGTGTGTGTGTGTGTGTGTGTGTGTGTGTGTGTGTTTGTGGATGTTTGTGTGTATGGTGTATGAATCTGTGTGTTAACATTAGTGATGTGTGTTATAAATAATTTTTCGGTGTAAGTTTAAGGATGTTCCTGAATGTGATGTCACTGTCTGTGTCACTGAATATAGTGTGTGTGTGTGTGTGTGTGTGTCAGGGAGGTTTAGTGTGTGTGAGTGAGGGACAGAGGTGTGTGAGATGTAGATGTGTCAGTCTGTGTGTGACGAGTAAATGTGCTTGTGTTTGTGTATATGGAGTGTGTGTGCGTGTGTGTATATGGATGTTTGTGTGTATGGTGTGTGAGTCTGTCTGTTAACATTAGTGAAGTGTGTTATAAATAATGTTTCGGTGTAAGTTTAAGGATGTTCCTGAATGTGATGTCACTGTCCGTGTCACTGAATATGATGAGTGTGTGTGTGTGTGTGTGTGTGTGTGAGTGTGTGTGTGTCGTGAGAGATGTGTGCTATAGATGCGCAGGACCCTCGTGTTTTCCTAAGGATTATTCCTTTTTTTTTAATCTAGTGTGTTGACATTAGTGATGTGTGTGTTATTAATCATTTTTTGTTGTGTAAGTTTAAGACATTAGTACGGCTGAGACATTTGAGATATCAAAACTGATTTGCAATGAAAAACTCACCCACACACTATAGGTGCGCAGGAGCCTCTTGTTGTCCTAAGGATCTTTTTCCTTTTTCATGATATATTGATTTTTATTTAGTCAGGTCACATTAGTGACGTGTGCTTGTGATGTGTGTGTGTGCATGTAGGATAGTTAGTGTGTTCATATTGTGTATTTGTCGGGATATGTACATGACCGATGTGTAGAGTGTGTGTGTGTGTGTTTAGAATGTGTGGTCTGGTGTGTATATCGCCGCGCTTGTCCACCAGACTGAATGTTGCACAGTGGGCAATTTAAATGTTTGTATTGTTTATTTTTTATAATTTCTGCATATGTTTAAATTGTAAACATGAAGCCATAGTAAAGGAAAAGGGGAAAGACCTGACTGCAGAATAACTGCCTACTACTGCCATCTACTGGACATATTTTATTACTGCAGGAGTCAGTGGAGACAGTTCAGACCAAGGCTGATAAATATACTGTAAAAATTGTTGGGAGCTGTGTGAGCATCACAAAAACATGAAACTGAAGAAATCTACTCAGAACCAGTTGTTCTTTCTACCTAAAATGTTTGGGCACATTAGGACTTTCCACTTGGTGGATATAAGTATCTTATATTTGCTCAAAATGATATGTTGCCATAGCAATACTATTCAACGTATCAAAAAGTCCTTTACAGTGTGACATCAGCCGTGTCTTCCAATTATTGTGCCTGATTTTGAAGCCAATTTGCTGAAAATTAGCCACAAAAGAATTTAATTTCTGAAAGTAGACACTTTCCGCTGCCAGTTGGTGGCGCTATGACTGAGACTCACGGGACCCCTGTCACTGTGAGCAGGGTTCTTCTCTTAACCTACTGCTGAGGTTTGATGAACGTCACTCAATTTAGACAGAAGTTATTAGCCACTTCCTGTTTCCTGTTATTCGCCGTAGATTTAAGGGCTTGCCACGGCCGACGCGTTTAAGATATCAACCAGCCCTTCGCAATATTAGATCCTCAATGTCTTGAGATTGTATTGGACCCTGTTTGGTCAAAAATATATGAATCCTGTAAGAGTAGTAGATCACATTCCAATGGGTGCGTTTTTCAAACAACGCTAAATAACTGACTTCCTGTTAAGCGGATTCCAGTATGGGGTATGCAACTTATTAAGCTCAATGAGATCTAAATTTATCCTGGGTCTCATTCATATATGTGAAAGTGGATATGAGTTATGCAGCTAAATTTTTCACAAAGTTCCAGGGGGCGCTGTACAGGCCCTGTGCCACGCCCGGGCTCCAGGCTCTCAGGGCTTCCTCACAATCAGTGAGAGTCTACACCCATACAATTTTGGAACCGTAGGTCTTTCCACTCGTAAGATATGAGAAGAATCATTTTCTTCGATTTTTTCTTGAGTTAAATCGTCACCATAGCAACACGATTCAAATTAGAAAAAAATCCTTCATGATTTCAAATGACCCATGTCTTTTCATTATTCTGACTGATTTTGAACCAAATCAGGTGAAAGTAAAGGACAAAATATTACTGATTTCCAAAAGTGACACACTTCCTGCTGCCACTTGGTGGCGCTATGACATAGACTCATGATTGTCATAGGATGTGATCAGCTTTCTACTCTTAACATACCTGTAAAGTTTCATGTGCATAACTTAATGTACACAGAAGTTATTAGCCACTTCCTGTTTCATTTTATCCGCCATAATTTTAAAGCGTCGCCACGGCCGAACCGTTCGAGGTATCAAAAAGATCTCTGCAATTTTGCATCGGCAACTTGTTTAGATCATATTTAGCTGGTTTGGTGCGAATTGTAAAAATTTCCTAGGAGGAGTTTATCACATTCCATTGGGTGCGTTTTGCAAACAACTCAAAATAACTCACTTCCTGTTGATTAGACCTGATGACATGCAGCGCGAAACTTGTTTAGTTTGATGAGATCTAAATGTACACCGAGTTTTATAAGTATACGTGCAAGTGTGTCTGAGCTATAAGGCAAGACTCTGTAGAGGGCGCTGTGCGGGGCGTGTGCGACGCACCGGGCCGAGCCCCACTGAGGACCTGTTGGCCGCAGATTCCAATCTGTGTGCAAATTTTGGGGAGTTTTTGAGTATGTTAAGAGGCCCGAAAGTGCCCGGATGATAGAAAGAAAAATAATAAATTAAAGTTGCAAGCAACGATGACGGGCCCAAGCAACGGGCGCGGTCCCCACCCCGGGCGCACCGCACAACCTGCGTGTTATTCGAGTGTGTCAAAACCTCAAAAAAGTCATTGGCACCCGGTTGCACCGCAGAACTTGCACACAGAACGTCACACATCATACTGGGCTAATATCAGTTTGGGCCCTAAATATTTGTGTGTGTGTGTGTGTGTGACTAGTTAATGTGTCAGTCTGTCTCTGATGAGTAAATGTGTTTTTGTGTGTTTGTGTGTGTGTGGTGTGTGAATCTGTGTGTTAACATTAGTGATGTGTGTGTTAGTATGTCCAAGACATGTGACTTGTTAGTGGATGTGTGTGTTTCTGCGTGAGACAGAGATGTGAGTGTGTGAGTGTTATAATTTGTGATGTTATAATGTGTGTGTATGTAGGTGCTCATTTGTGTGATGTATGAGTGTATTTGTTTGTGTTTGTGCATGCATGTGTGTGCGTGTGTGTGAGATGTGTTTGTGTCTTTGTGTGTGTTTATTTAGTGTGTTAACATTAGTGATGTGTGCTTGTGTTTGTGCATGTTTGTGTGTATGGTGTGTTCAAATATTAGTGATTTGTGTGTGATTAATAATTGTTCGGTGTAAGTTTAAGACATTATCACTGCTGACCCGTTTGAGAGATCAAAATGTGTGATGTGATGTGATGTGTGTGTGAGAGTGAGGGAGAGATGTGTTTGACAGTGATGTGATGTGATGTGATGTGATTTGTGTGTGTGTGTGTGTGTGTGTGTGTGTGGGAGGTTTAGTGTGTGTGAGAGTGAGGGACAGAGGTGTGTGAGATGTAGATGTGTCAGTCTGTGTGTGACGAGTAAATGTGCTTGTGTTTGTGCGTGTTTGTGTATATTAGATTAGATTAGATTAGATTAGATTCAACTTTATTGTCATTGCACGCAGTCACAAGGCAACGAAATGCAGTTAGCATCTAACCAGAAGTGCAAGTTAGCAGTGCAATATAAACATATATACAGATCTATAGAAACTTGTATGATAGAATTAAGGTCTATGTATAAATTGTATTACAGAAAAAAAAAAATATATATATATATATATATATATATGGAGTGTGTGTGTGTGTTTGTGTGTATGGTGTGTGAGTCTGTGTGTGAACATTAGTGATGTGTGTTATTAATAATTTTTCAGTGTAAGTTTAAGGATGTTCCTGAATGTGATGTCACTGTCCGTGTCACTGAATATAATGAGTGAGTGAGTGTGTGTGTGTGTGTGTGTGTGTGTGTGTGTCGTGAGAGATGTGTGCTATAGATGTGCAGGACCCTCTTGTTTTCCTAAGGATCATTCTTTTCTTTTCTTTTTTAATGTAGTGTGTTGACATTAGTGATGTGTGTGTTATTAATCATTTTTCGTTGTGTAAGTTTAAGACATTAGTACGGCTGAGACATTTGAGATATCAAAACTGATTTGCAATTAAAAACTCACCCACACACTATAGGTGCGCAGGAGCCTCTTGATTAAGGATCTTTTTCCTTTTTCATGATATATTGATTTTTATTTAGTCAGGTACCATTAGTGACGTGTGCTTGTGATGTGTGTGTGTGCATGTAGGATAGTTAGTGTGTTCATATTGTGTATTTGTCGGGATGTGTACATGACCGATGTGTAGAATGTGTGGTCTGGTGTGTATATCGCCGCGCTTGTCCACCAGACTGAATGTTGCACAGTGGGCAATTTAAATGTTTGTATTGTTTATTTTTTATGATTTCTGCATATATTTAAATTGTAAACATGAAGCCATAGTAAATGAGAAGGGGAAAGACCTGACTGCAGAATACCTGCCTACTACTGCCATCTACTGGACATATTTTATTACTGCAGGAGTCAGTACAGAAAATTCAGACCAAGGCTGATAAATATACTGTAAAAATTGTTGGGAGCTGTGTGAGCATCACAAAAACATGAAACTCAAGAAATCTACTCAGAAGCAGTTGTTCTTTCTGCATAAAATGTTTGGGCACATTAGGACTTTCCACTTGGTGGATATAAGTATCTTATGTTTGCTCCAAATGATATGTTGCCATATCAACACTATTCAACGTATCAAAAAATCCTTTACAGTGTGACATCAGCCGTGTCTTCCAATTATTGTGCCTGATGTTGAAGCCAATTTGCTGAAAATTAGTCACAAAAGAATTTAATTTCTAAAAGTAGACACTTTCTGCTGCCAGTTGGTGGCGCTATGACTGAGACTCACGGGACCCATGTCACTGTGAGCAGGACTCTTCTCTTAACCTACTGCTGAGGTTTGATGAACGTCACTCAATTTATACAGAAGTTATTAGCCACTTCCTGTTTCCTGTTATTCGCCATAGGTTTAAGGGCTCGCCACGGCCGACCCGTTTAAGATATCAACCAGCCCTTCACAATATTAGATCCTCAATCTCTTGAGATTATATTAGACCCTGTTTGGTCAAAAACCTATTAATCCTGTAAGAGTAGTAGATCACATTCCAATGGGTGCGTTTTTCAAACAACGCCAAATAACTGACTTCCTGTTCAGCGGATTCCATGACATGGGGTATGCAAGTTGTTCATCTCAATGAGATCTAAATTTATACTGGGTCTCATTCATATATGTGAAAGTGGATATGAGTTATGCAGCTGAAACTTTACAAAGTTCCAGGGGGCGCTGTACAGGCCCTGTGCCACGCCCGGGCTCCAGGCTCTCAGGGATTCCTCACAATCAGTTAGAGTCTACACCCATACAATTTGGGACCCGTAGGTCTTTCCACTCGTAAGATATGAGAAGAATAGTTGTCTTCGATTTTTTCTTGAGTTAAATCGTCACCATAGCAACACGATTCAAATTAGAAAAAAAATCCTCCATGTTTTCAAATGACCCATGTCTTTTCATTATTCTGACTGATTTTGAACCAAATCAGGTGAAAGTAAAGGACAAAATATTACTGATTTCCAAAAGTGACACACTTCCTGCTGCCACTTGGTGGCGCTATGACATAGACTCATGATTGTCATATGATGTGATCAGCTTCCTACTCTTAACATACCTGTAAACTTTCATGTGCCTAACTTAATGTACACAGAAGTTATTAGCCACTTCCTGTTTCATTTTATTCGCCATAATTTTAAAGCGTCGCCACGGCCGAACCGTTCGAGGTATCAAAAAGATCTCTGCAATTTTGCATCGGCAACTTGTTTAGATCATATTTAGCTGGTTTGGTGCGAATTGTAAAAAGTTCCTAGGAGGAGTATTTCAAATTCCATTGGGTGCGTTTTGCAAACAACTCAAAATAACTCACTTCCTGTTGATTAGTCCTGATGACATGCAGCGCGAAACTTGTTCAGTTTGATGAGATCTAAATGTTCACCGAGTTTTATAAGTATATGTGCAAGTGTGTCTGAGCTATAAGGCAAGACTCTGTAGGGGGCGCTGTGTGGGGCGTGTGCGACGCCCCGGGCCGAGCCCCACTGAGGACCTGTTGGCCGCAGATTCCAATCTGTGTGCAAATTTTGGTGAGTTTTTGAGTATGTTAAGAGGCCCGAAAGTGCCCGGATGATTGAAAGAAAAATAATAAAAAGAAAAAAAAAAAAAAAAAAAAAAAAAAAAATAATAATTAAAGTTGCAAGCAACGATGACGGGCCCAAGCAACGGGCGCGGTCCCCACCCCGGGCGCACCGCACAACCTGCGTGCTATTCGAGTGTGTCAAAACCTCGAAAAAGTCATTGGCACCCGGTTGCACCGCGGAACTTGCACACCGAACGTCACACATCATACTGGGCTAATATCAGTTTGGGCCCTAAATATGTGTGTGTATGTGTGTGTGTGTGTGTGTGTGTGTGTGTGTGTGTGTGTGTGTGTGTGTGACTAGTTAATGTGTCAGTCTGTCTCTGATGAGTAAATGTGTTTTTGCGTGTTTGTGTGTGTGTGGTGTGTGAGTCTGTGTGTTAACATTAGTGATGTGTGTGTTAGTATGTCTAAGACATGTGACTTGTTAGTGGATGTGTGTGTTTCTGCGTGAGGGTGTGTGAGACAGAGATGTGAGTGTGTGAGTGTTATAATTTGTGATGTTATAATGTGTGAGTATGTAGGTGCTCATTTGTGTATTGTACGAGTGTATTTGTTTGTGTGTGCATGCATGTGTGTGCGTGTGTGTGAGAGGTGTTTTTTTGTGTGGGTGTGTGTGTGTGTGTGTGTTTCTGTGTGTGTGTTTATTTAGTGTGTTAACATTAGTGATGTGTGCTTGTGTTTGTGCATGTTTGTGTGTATGGTCTGTTCAAATATTAGTGATTTGTGTGTGATTAATAATTGTTGGGTGTAAGTTTAAGACATTATCACGGCTGACCCGTTTGAGATATCAAAATGTGTGATGTGTGTGTGAGAGTGAGGGAGAGAGGTGTGTGACAGTGATGTGATGTGATGTGTGTGTGTGTGTGTGTGTGTGTGAGAGAGAGTCAGGGAGAGAGGTGTGTGACATGTAGATGTGTCAGTCTGTGTGTGACGAGTAAATGTGCTTGTGTGAGTTTGTGTATATGGTGTGTGTGTGTGTGTGTGTGTGTGTGTGTGTGTGTGTGTGTGTGTGTATGGTGTGTGAGTCTGTGTGTTAATATTGGTGATGTGTGTTATGAATAATTTATCGGTGTAAGTTTAAGGATGTTCCTGAATGTGATGTCACTGTCTGTGTCACTGAATATAATGAGTGTGTGTGTGTGTGGTGTGTACGTCTGTGTTAACAGTAGTGTGTGTTAGTATGTTTAAGATATGTGACTTGTTAATGGGTGTGTGTTTCTGTGTGAGGGTGTGTGAGACAGAGATGAGTGTGTGAGTGTTACAATTTGTGATGTTATAATGTGTGTGCATGTGTGTGATATACGAGTGTACTTGTTTGTGTGTGTGCATGCATGTGTGTGAGATATCTTTGTGTTTGTGTGTGTGTTTATTTAGTGTGTTAACATTAGTGATGTGTGCTTGTGTTTGTGCATGTTTGTGTGTATGGTGTCTGCATCTGTGTGTTAATATTAGTGATGTGTGTGTTATTAATAATTGTTGGGTGTAAGTTTAAGACATTATCACGGCTGATACGTTTGAGATATCAAAATGTGTGATGTGTGTGTGAGAGTGAGGGAGAGAGGTGTGTGACAGTGATGTGATGTGAGGTCAAGTTTGAGTATGACACGCAATGGGTTTTATTTGATGCTGATGCTGGATCAGTCTTTGGCTTGTCCTGTGTGTGTGTGTGTGTGTGTGTGTGTGTGTGTGTGTGTGTGTGTGTGTGTGTGTGAGAGAGAGAGAGAGAGAGAGAGAGTGAGGGAGAGAGGTGTGTGACATGTAGATGTGTCAGTCTGTGTGTGACGAGTAAATGTGCTTGTGTGAGTTTGTGTATATGGTGTGTGTGTGTGTGTTTGTTTGTAGATGTTTGTGTGTATGGTGTGTGAGTCTGTGTGTGAACATTAGTGATGTGTGTGATAAATAATTTATCGGTGTAAGTTTAAGGATGTTCCTGAATGTGATGTCACATATAATGTGTGTGTGTATGTTGTACAGTGGGCAATTTAAATGTTTGTATTGTTTATTTTTTATAATTTCTGCATATGTTGAAATAGTAAACATGAAGGCATAGTAAAGGAAAAGGGGAAAGACCTGACTGCAGAATAACTGCCTACTACTGCCATCTACTGGACATATTTTATTACTGCAGGAGTCAGTGGACACAGTTCAGACCCAGGCTGATAAATATACTGTAAAAATTGTTGGGAGCTGTATGAGCATCACAAAAACATGAAACTCAAGAAATCTACTCAGAAGCAGTTGTTCCTTCTACCTAAAATGTTTGGGCACATTAGGACTTTCCACTTGGTGGATATAAGTATCTTATATTTGCTCAAAATTATATGTTGCCATATCAACACTATTCAACGTATCAAAAAGTCCTTTACAGTGTCACATCAGCCGTGTCTTCCAATTATTGTGCCTGATTTTGAAGCCAATTTGCTGAAAATTAGTCACAAAAGAATTTAATTTCTAAAAGTAGACACTTTCTGCTGCCAGTTGGTGGCGCTATGACTGAGACTCACGGGACCCATGTCACTGTGAGCAGGTTTCTTCTCTTAACCTACTGCTGAGGTTTGATGAACGTCACTCAATTTATACAGAAGTTATTAGCCACTTCCTGTTTCCTGTTATTCGCCGTAGGTTTAAGGGCTCGCCACGGCCGACCCGTTTAAGATATCAACCAGCCCTTCACAATATTACATCCTTAATGTCTTGAGATGGTATTAGACCCTGTTTGGTCAAAAACCTATGAATCCTGTAAGAGTAGTATATCACATTCCAATGGGTGCGTTTTTCAAACAACGCCAAATAACTGACTTCCTGTTCAGCGGATTCCATGACATGGGGTATGCAAGTTGTTCATCTCAATGAGATCTAAATTTATACTGGGTCTCATTCATATATGTGAAAGTGGATATGAGTTATGCAGCTGAAACTTTACAAAGTTCCAGGGGGCGCTGTACAGGCCCTGTGCCACGCCCGGGCTCCAGGCTCTCAGGGCTTCCTCACAATCAGTGAGAGTCTACACCCATACAATTTGGGACCCGTAGGTCTTTCCACTCGTAAGATATGAGAAAAATAGTTGTCTTCGATTTTTTCTTGAGTTAAATCGTCACCATAGCAACACGATTGAAATTAGAAAAAAATCCTTCATGATTTCAAATGACCCATGTCTTTTCATTATTCTGACTGATTTTGAACCAAATCAGGTGAAAGTAAAGGACAAAATATTACTGATTTCCAAAAGTGACACACTTCCTGCTGCCACTTGGTGGCGCTATGACATAGACTCATGATTGTCATATGATGTGATCAGCTTCCTACTCTTAACATACCTGTAAAGTTTCATGTGCATAACTTAATGTACACAGAAGTTATTAGCCACTTCCTGTTTCATTTTATTCGCCATAATTTTAAAGCGTCGCCACGGCCGAACCGTTCGAGGTATCAAAAAGATCTCTGCAATTTTGCATCGGCAACTTGTTTAGATCATATTTAGCTGGTTTGGTGCGAATTGTAAAAATTTCCTAGGAGGAGTTTATCACATTCCATTGGGTGCGTTTTGCAAACAACTCAAAATAACTCACTTCCTGTTGATTAGACCTGATGACATGCAGCGCGAAACTTGTTCAGTTTGATGAGATCTAAATGTTCACCGAGTTTTATAAGTATACGTGCAAGTGTGTCTGAGCTATAAGGCAAGACACTGTAGGGGGCGCTGCGCGGGGCGTGTGCGACGCCCCGGGGCGAGCCCCACTGAGTACCTGTTGGCCGCAGATTCCAATCTGTGTGCAAATTTTGGGGAGTTTTTGAGTATGTTAAGAGGCCCGAAAGTGCCCGGATGATTGAAAGAAAAATAATAAAAAAAAGAAAAAAAAAAAAAATATATAGTTGCAAGCAACGATGACGGGCCCAAGCAACGGGCGCGGTCCCCACCCCGGGCGCACCGCACAACCTGCGTGTTATTCGAGTGTGTCAAAACCTCGAAAAAGTCATTGGCACCCGGTTGCACCGCAGAACTTGCACACAGAACGTCACACATCATACTGGGCTAATATCAGTTTGGGCCCTAAATATTTGTGTGTGTGTGTGTGTGTGTGTGTGTGTGTGTGTGTGTGAGACTAGTTAATGTGTCAGTCTGTCTCTGATGAGTAAATGTGTTTTTGCGTGTTTGTGTGTGTGGTGTGTGAGTCTGTGTGTTAACATTAGTGATGTGTGTTATAAATAATTTATCGGTGTAAGTTTAAGGATGTTCCTGAATGTGATGTCACATATAATGTGTGTGTGTATGTTGTACGGTGGGCAATTTAAATGTTTGTATTGTTTATTTTTTTATAATTTCTGCATATGTTTAAATAGTAAACATGAAGCCATAGTAAAAGGAGAAGGGGAAAGACCTGACTGCAGAATACCTGCCTACTACTGCCATCTACTGGACATATTTTATTACTGCAGGAGTCAGTGGAGACAGTTCAGGCCAAGGCTGATAAATATACTGTAAAAAATTGTTGGGAGCTGTATGACCATCACAAAAACATGAAACTCAAGAAATCTACTCAGAACCAGTTGTTCTTTCTACATAAAATGTTTGGGCACATTAGGACTTTCCACTTGGTGGATATAAGTATCTTATATTTGCTCAAAATGATATGTTGCCATAGCAACACTATTCAACGTATCAAAAAGTCCTTTACAGTGTGTCATCAGCCGTGTCTTCCAATTATTGTGCCTGATTTTGAAGCCAATTAGCTGAAAATTAGCCACAAAGGAATTTAATTTCTAAAAGTAGACACTTTCTGCTGCCAGTTGGTGGCGCTATGACTGAGACTCACGGGACCCATGTCACTGTGAGCAGGACTCTTCTCTTAACCTACTGCTGAGGTTTGATGAACGTCACTCAATTTAGACAGAAGTTATTAGCCACTTCCTGTTTCCTGTTATTCGCCGTGGCCCTTAAAGCTACGGGCCGTGTTTCAAATGTGTGTGTGTTTATAACACGAAATAACAACAGCAAAAGATAATAGTGACAGTCACAATAACATATTGATTCTAGGCATACTTACTAAGAATACACACACTCACACACACACACACATGTAAATATATATATATATATATATATATATATATATATATATATATATATATATATATATATATATATATATATATATATCGCGACCTCGCGGGCATAATAACTTGTTACCGGAACAGATAAAATGTCCATTGTTAATATAGTTAAAGACTTCACACTTACTGTTGCATTCACGCACAAAACTTGATCCAAAGGGCGATTTGTAAACAATTAAACAGTCCATAAACAACTATTCAGCGGCAGCGTTTGTGTCAGTCCGCTTCACCAAAACTCAAATCTGTGAGGGAGGGGGAGGTCACGTGTGTCTGTGTGCGTCTCTTCGTTTGTCTGGGATGTGTGGTGTGATACCTCCATCTAGTGGCCATAGTTTAGTACTGCAGGAGTTAGTTTATACACTTTTTTAAAACAATGAGTTAATAAACATAAAATATTGTTGGGAGGCGTATGAGCATAACAAAATCGAGAAACTCAAGAAATTTACTCAGAACCAGTAGTTCCTTCTATGTAAAATGTTTGGAGACATTAGGACTTTCCACTTGTTGGATATGAGTATCATAGTTTTCCTTAATTTTTTGCCTTGCCATAGCAACAGTATTCAGCGCAGCAAAAAGTTCTTTACAGTGTGACATCCGCCGTGTCTTCCAATTATTGTGCCTGATTTTGAAGGCAACTTATAGGGGAATGGCAAAAGGACAGACGTGACAGTATGTTTCTCATGAAAGAGATTATAAGAATGTCCACTGATGGCAAATGGGACTCAGCATCTAATCTCTAATGTCTCTACTGTGCATGTATATGAATATTTATGTGTGTGTGTGTGTGTGTGTGTGTGTGTGTGTATGGTGTGTGAGTCTGTGTGTTAATATTGGTGATGTGTGTTATAAATAATTTATCGGTGTAAGTTTAAGGATGTTCCTGAATGTGATGTCACATATAATGTGTGTGTGTGTGTGTGTATGTGTATGTTGTACAGTGGGCAAATTAAATGTTTGTATTGTTTATTTTTTATGATTTCTGCATATGTTTAAATTGTAAACATGAAGCCATAGTAAAGGAGAAGGGGAAAGACCTGACTGCAGAATACCTGCCTACTACTGCCATCTACTGGACATATTTTATTACTGCAGGAGTCAGTGCAGAAAATTTAGACCAAGGCTGATAAATATACTGTAAAAATTGTTGGGAGCTGTATGAGCATCACAAAAACATGAAACTGAAGAAATCTACTCAGAACCAGTTGTTCTTTCTACCTAAAATGTTTGGGAAGATTAGGACTTTCCACTTGGTGGATATAAGTATCTTATATTTGCTCAAAATTATATGTTGCCATAGCAACACTTTTCAACGTATCAAAAAGTCCTTTACAGTGTGACATCAGCCGTGTCTTCCAATTATTGTGCCTGATTTTGAAGCCAATTTGCTGAACATTAGCCACAAAAGAATTTAATTTCTGAAAGTAGACACTTTCTGCTGCCAGTTGGTGGCGCTATGACTGAGACTCACGGGACCCATGTCACTGTGAGCAGGTTTCTTCTCTAAACCTACTGCTGAGGTTTGATGAATGTCACTCAATTTATACAGAAGTTATTAGCCACTTCCTGTTTCCTGTTATTCGCCGTATTTTTAAGGGCTCGCCACGGCCGACCCGTTTAAGATATCAACCAGCCGTTCACAATATTAGATCCTCAATGTCTTGAGATTATATTAGACCCTGTTTGGTCAAAAACATATGAATCCTGTAAGAGTAGTATATCACATTCCAATGGGTGCGTTTTTCAAACAACGCAAAATAACCGACTTCCTGTTCAGCGGATTCCATGACATGGGGTATGCAAGATGTTCACCTCAATGAGATCTAAATTTATACTGGGTCTCATTCATATATGTGAAAGTGGATATGAGTTATGCAGCTTAAACTTTACAAAGTTCCAGGGGGCGCTGTACAGGCCCTGTGGCACGCCCGGGCTCCAGGCTCTCAGGGCTTCCTCACAATCAGTGAGAGTCTACACCCATACAATTTTGGAACCGTAGGTCTTTCCACTCGTAAGATATGAGAAGAATAATTTTCTTCGATTTTTTCTTGAGTTAAATCGTCACCATAGCAACACGATTCAAATTAGAAAAAAATCCTTCATGATTTCAAATGACCCATGTCTTTTCATTATTCTGACTGATTTTGAACCAAATCAGGTGAAAGTAAAGGACAAAATATTACTGATTTCCAAAAGTGACACACTTCCTGCTGCCACTTGGTGGCGCTATGACATAGACTCATGATTGTCATATGATGTGATCAGCTTCCTACTCTTAACATACCTGTAAAGTTTCATGTGCATAACTTAATGTACACAGAAGTTATTAGCCACTTCCTGTTTCATTTTATTCGCCATAATTTTAAAGCGTCGCCACGGCCGAACCGTTCGAGGTATCAAAAAGATCTCTGCAATTTTGCATCGGCAACTTGTTTAGATCATATTTAGCTGGTTTGGTGCGAATTGTAAAAATTTCCTAGGAGGAGTTTATCACATTCCATTGGGTGCGTTTTGCAAACAACTCAAAATAACTCACTTCCTGTTGATTAGACCTGATGACATGCAGCGCGAAACTTGTTCAGTTTGATGAGATCTAAATGTTCACCGAGTTTTATAAGTATACGTGCAAGTGTGTCTGAGCTATAAGGCAAGACTCTGTAGGGGGCGCTGTGCGGGGCGTGTGCGACGCCCCGGGCCGAGCCCCACTGAGGACCTGTTGGCCGCAGATTCCAATCTGTGTGCAAATTTTGGTGAGTTTTTGAGTATGTTAAGAGGCCCGAAAGTGCCCGGATGATTGAAAGAAAAATAATAAAAAAAAAAAAAAAAAGAAAAAAAAAAATAACAAGCAACGATGACGGGCCCAAGCAACGGGCGCGGTCCCCACCGCGGGCGGACCGCACAACCTGCGTGTTATTCGAGTGTGTCAAAACCTCAAAAAAGTCATTGGCACCCGGTTGCACCGCAGAACTTGCACACAGAACGTCACACATCATACTGGGCTAATATCAGTTTGGGCCCTAAATATTTGTGTGTGTGTGTGTGACTAGTTAATGTGTCAGTCTGTCTCTGATGAGTAAATGTGTTTTTGTGTGTTTGTGTGTGTGTGGTGTGTGAATCTGTGTGTTAACATTAGTGATGTGTGTGTTAGTATGTCCAAGACATGTGACTTGTTAGTGGATGTGTGTGTTTCTGCGTGAGACAGAGATGTGAGTGTGTGAGTGTTATAATTTGTGATGTTATAATGTGTGAGTATGTAGGTGCTCATTTGTGTGATGTACGAGTGTATTTGTTTGTGTGTGCATGCATGTGTGTGCGTGTGTGTGAGATGTGTGTGTGTGTGTGTGTGTGTGTGTGTGTGTTTAATTAGTGTGTTAACATTAGTGATGTGTGCTTGTGTATGTTTGTGTGTATGGTGTGTTCAAATATTAGTGATTTGTGTGTGATTAATAATTGTTCGGTGTAAGTTTAAGACATTATCACGGCTGACCCGTTTGAGATATCAACATGTGTGATGTGTGTGTGAGAGTGAGGGAGAGAGGTGTGTG